>JADBJO010000247.1:22500-40000 GCA_016801955.1 Conus betulinus | reverse complement strand
TCCACTGCAGGAGTTAGGTTATTACGTGAGCCGGTGTCAGCAAGGTAACACAGAAACACAGACTTTTTTTTTTTTTTTTTTTTTTTTTAATGCTGATCGATGAGAATGAGGAGGATGAATATCATGCTACGGATTTCCACTCCGGTCTGAGACTGCATGACAGGGCTGTACTCCACACTCACTTTCATAATATATCCCGGCGTCAACCAGGCTCGAGAGATACAGACACCTGCACTGTTGGTCAGGAAATGTGTCAGAGACACTTCCATGAAGTGGATGAAACTCGACTGTGCGGTCCCAGTCTTCCCAACTGAGCCCGTAGCAAACTCAGCTGAGTGGGAGCCGGTCGGGGCAGAAAAATCCCACATGGCTGTGATGGGAATCGAACCCACGAGCTCCCACCCGGGATTCCGCGACACTAACCACTTCGCCATGGCGGCTGGTGACGGGCTAATGTTTAATGAAACGGAGGGGGGAGTTGGGGGGGGGGGGGGGGGGGGGGGGGGGGACTGGAGGTAGCCTAGGGACGAAAACTTTTAACTTTTAATGCAACTTTAAAGAAAAAAAAAATTAAGCGTGGATAAGTGATGAAGATACGGATAAAAATGATAAATCCAGGGATTTTAAGACTGCGCCCAAATTGATGAAGCGGTTTTGGTAGGAAAAAAAAAAAACCTTGTGGGGGCAGTCGGATACGGCTCAGGGACGAATCCATTGTATGTTTGGTGCGGACCCGTCGCGCGGGAGCTCGGTCGAAGGGCAGGCGGCAAACTCCTCGATTTGCTCGCCTTGGTTGAGGTCATCGTCCCCCCCCCCCCCCCCCCACCACCACCCCCCCATCCCCACCCCCACCCTTCAGTGCTCTTTCTTTTGTTTCCAGTTTGATTTTTTCGTTTTCTGGCGTCAGTCGGCGCTAGTGTTTGTTTTCATGGCTGACCTAAGCCGAGACTGCTTTGTCATATTCTTGATGATGCTTCCAAACAGGATTACTGTTTTGACGTGGTTTGGTACTTTAATTGGGGATGGGTGTGTGTGTGTGGGGGGGGGGGGGGGGGGGGGGGGGGGGGGGGGGAGGGAGGAGGGGGAGGGGGGGGGAGGGGGAAGGGGGGGGGGGGGAGAGAGACGTTGGAAAGGAGTGAGTCAAGTGAAGAACTTGGTGCTCTGATCATCTCCATTCTGTGAGTATAAGTTGGGGATTGAGGTGGAGGTGAGAGAGAGAGAGAGAGAGAGAGAGAGAGAGAGAGAGAGAGAGAGAGAGAGAGCGTATTGTCTTGTGCGGACTCTGTGTGCTAGTACGAAGAAGGGCCATGAACTGTGTGTGTGTGTGTGTGTGTGTGTGTGTGTATGCGCGCGCGCTCGACTGCTTTGAGATTATTAGTATGTGTGTGTGTGTATGTGTGTGTGTGGGTGCGCGCGCGCGCGCACGCGCTGGTGTGCGTGTGTATGTGTGTGTGAGTGTGCGTGTGTGAGAGAGAGATGGAGAGAGAGTCTAGCTGTAATGCATCTGTTGAAAGATAGGATGTCCAGAAGCATTAGTTGTTGCTACTATTACCATCATCATTATCATCGTCGTTATCATTATTGTTGTTGTTGTCATTATTATTATTGATGTTGTTATCGTCGTCGTTATCGTCATAATTACCATCATCTTATCCATTATGTTTACTCCAGAATTGTCCTAGGTCAAAACAAAGCCAGGGGTTGGTTGGGAGGGGGGGGGGGGGGGGGGGGGGGGGAGGGGAGTGATAACTCGTCCGCAGGCCTCTCCTGGCAGACACGTTGGTCTGCGCCTCTTTGTGTGTGACGTGGGGCTGTCATTGTGAGGCTGATGGTCTGCGCCTCTTTGTTGAGACGTGGGGCTGTCATTGTGAGACTGATGGTCTGTGTCGGCTAATCTATCCATCTGCCCTCCACCCCGCTCCCATCTACACCCGCTGCTGCTGCTGCTGCTGCTGCCTTGCCTCCCCTTGCCTTGTCTTGCCTTGGCGAGTCCAGTCCTCGGCAACTGTTCTGTTTTTACTGCTTCAAAGGCACTTTTTTTCTGAATGGGTGTTGAGGGAGAGTTGTAGGAATGAACGGGCGGGGATGGGTGTGGGTTGGTGGGATGGAGGTGGGGGAGGGGTCATTCGGACACTTAATTGTTGACTAGTTAGAAACGACGCTCACTCTCGCTCTGTCTCTCTCTCTCTCCTTCTCTCTCTCTCACTCGAGCGCGCGCGCGCGCGCGCGCACACACACACACACACACACACACACACACACACACACACACACACACACACACACACACACACACATGTAGTTAGATAGACCTAACTCAGTCGTCGTTACGCATTCGAACGTCCAAACACAAACGGAAAATACCATGCTATCTACCTGTGCAGATGCCACAAAGTCCATTCCCCCAGTACCCAGTTATAGTTATACCAACCTCTCACCAAAAAATCAGTTAAACTAACCTCTCACCAAAACCCAGTGAGCAGTCCTCTGGCAGAAAGAAAAATGAAACAAGATGCAAAGCATACAAACGTACTACCAGTTTATCCTGAATACGCGTGATATATTCCATAAAGAGGAAAAACCGTCTTGGGCTGGTCTAACCGTTAATAATGGCTATTCTGGTAAACATCGGCCATCATCTGTGACCTATAATGAACATACTTACAAATTTTCAGAAAGATCGGCCAAGAACTTTCTGAGATTTTCCATAAAGAAGAAAACCACTATGGGCCGTTAGTAACGTCTATAACAGTAAACTTGAACATCGGGCATCATCCGTGACCCATAATGAACATACCTACAAATTTTCAAAAAGATCGGCCACATACTTTCTGAGATATTCCATGAAGAAGGAAAACCGTTATGGGCCGTTATAGCCGTTAGTAGATATTCCATTTAAAAAACCGTTATGGGTTATTATAGCCGTTAGTAACGCCCATAACCATAAACTAAAACGTCGGGCATGATCCGTCACCCATAATGAACATAACTGCTAATTTTCACAAAGATCGGCCAAGTACTTTCTGAGACATTCATAAAAAAAAAAAAAAAACCGTTATGGGCCATTACAGCCGTTAGTACCAGATATAACGATAAACGAAAACATCGGGCATCATCCGTCGCCTCTAATGAACATAACTACAAATTTTCAGAAAGATCGGCCAAGTACTTTCTGATATATTCCATAAAGAAGAAAAAAACCGTTATGGGCCGTTATAGTCGTTAGTAACGGCTATAACGGTAAACTAAAACATCGGGTATCATCCGTGACCCATAATGAACATACCTACAAATTTTCAGAAAGATCGACAAAGTGCTTTCTGAGATATTCCAATTTTTCAGGTCATATTTGTCAAATAGAACACAGTTTGTCTCTGTCCATGATTTAACCTCTAAACCATGTGCCCTGCCCTTTGGTGTCCCCCAAGGGTCAGTCCTTGGTCCCATTCTGTTCATCATGTATATGCAGCCTCTTTCTGATATCATCGAGCAACATGCTGTTTCTCATCACATGTTTGCTGATGATACTGAATTGTACAAGTCAGCTTATTATCCACAAATTCAGAACGTGTTGCAAATAATGCAAAGCTGTATAGCAGATGTTAAACTTTGGACAACACAAAACAAACTTCAACTCAAAGAAGAAAAAAAACAGAAACCCATCCTCACAAAGTGTACTGGTGGATCTGATCTTCCAGGCTCTCTTATTATTGGCCGCTGCACAATTCCATTCACCAAATCAGCCAGAAATCTTGGTGTTGTCTTTGACGAAACATTGTCAGTGAAAGATCAGATCAGTAGAGTGTGTCAGTCAGCATACTTTGAAATTCGGAAGATCGGCTCCATCAGACACTTACTGACCACAGATGCTGCTAAAACTCTGATCACATCGCTGGTACTCTCCCGATTAGATTACTGTAATGCCTTACTAGCTGGTCTGCCCAAAAATCTTACAGACAAATTGCAAAGAGTGATGAACTGTGCTGCTCGTCTAATTTTCAAGGCTCCCAAGAGAGAACATATAACTCCTCTTCTGTCCGAGTTACATTGGCTTCCTGTTTCTGCCAGAATAGAGTATAAGATCTGCACTCTTTGTTATAACGTGTTTGTTGGCACATCACCCACTTATTTGTCTGAACTTTTGCAGTTTTACACTCCTCCTAGGTCTTTACGTTCCTTTGACGACAATAGTCTCTTCAACAAACCAAACCCCAAATACCTGAAAAAGACTTTAGGAGAACGGGATTTCTTCTACATTGGTCCGTCCATGTGGAATGATTTCCCTTATCCTGTCCGCCATGCTCCATCCCTCTCCACATTTAAATCAAAGCTAAAAACACATTTATTCCAAAAGTACTTTCCCATTCTGTGTCATGAAAAACTATAGCACTGTCAGTTATTGTCCAGTTCAGATTCTTCCAATTTTGCAGAGTTGTCAAATGTTCAGTTACGTGTAGTGCTGTCTGTCTGTTCGTGTGTCTGTGCAGGTCTGTCTGGTGTGTGTCTGTGTGTGTGTGTGTGTGTGTGTGTGTGTGTGTGTGCGTGCGCGCGCGCGCGCGCGCGCGCGCGCGTGTGTTGTGTGTGCGGGCGCGGGCGCGTATGCAGCCTTTGTGCGTGTGTGTGCGTTGCTTACTTCTCTTCTGTGTGTGTGTGTGTGTGTGTGTGTGTGTGTGTGTGTGTGTGTGTGTGTGTGTGTGTGTGTGTGTGTGTGTTTTCCCTAGCATTTCTTTGTCCTTTCTTTTTCAAAATATCTTTTGACATGCTATTCATGAAATGTGATCGTGTGTGTGTGTGTGTGTGTGTGTGTGTGTGTGTGTGTGTGTGTGTGTGTGCGCGCGCGCGCGCGCGCATACGCTTGCATTTTGTATATTAGATATTCATCATGTCATTGAGAGTGATTTTAATTATGTGAGATGTTTGTGACTTGTTTATTTCTTCTATTTCACTTTGAACATACAAACAGATTTAGAGAATACTGAGGAGATTGCAGCAGAACCTATCTTTTATAACGATAAATTCAAAATTGACAAAACCCATTTCTATTTCAAGTCATGGTTTGACAAAGATATAATTCATGTGGGAGATATGATGGATGAAAATGACACTTTTTTAAGTTACAAAAGTTTTTCAACAAAGTTAGGAGTGCAGGTGAATTACCTCCATTATTCAGGCTGCGTCCAGGCTATAACAGAATACGCTAGAAAAAGAAACATAACATTTGAAAACAGTGTCAAGAATGATAAAAGCAAAGTTTTGAAAATTATATAACAAGTGTTGTCAAAGGATCAAAAATTTACTACAATTTGCTCCTGGATAAAATAGATTTACTCAATATAGAGTCCTTTGCAAAATGGGAAATAAAGTTACAGACAGTGATAGACTGGGAAACTGTATTAAAAAACATGTCTGAAAAATCAAAGAAATAAAAATTTTAGATGGTTTCAACTGAAACTCTGCCATAGAGTTTTAGTATCAAATATACTTCTAAAAGGAATGGGTTTCACAGACAGCGACAAATGCAGTTTTTGCAAAAATGAAAGAGACACAATTCATCACTATTTGTGGTATTGTCCAATGAGACAAGAATTCTGGAAGGAATTAGAAAGATATTTGAAACAGAAATGTGAACATTGTTTCAGATTGTCACTGAATGTCGAGCTGATCTTGTTCGGAACCGACGAAAAAACAAAAAACGGACCAAATTTTTATCTTATTTTACTATGGGCAAAGTTTTTCGTCTATAAAAGTAGAATTGTTAATGCAATACCAAGACTGTCTGAATTTACATGCGAACTTAAACATAGATACCAAATAGAAAAGCATGCACATAAAATGGAAATGCGCTATCATGATTTCATTAAAAACTGGTTACCATATAGCACACTGTGTGCAGATTAGGATACTACAGTACTTCGCAGTAAAAAATTAACCGTAAATACTTTAATATTATCATTCTTATTAGCGCGTTTTTCTGTCACAGTAGCTAACGAAACTGTACACATTATTATACAAAAAGCATTCTAGTGCTCCTGCAGTTGAGCGTGGATCAAATATGTTTGGATTTGTAAAAGCGGTATGTGACCTTTCCTTTTCTCTTTATTCCTCATTCTTTGCCCCACCCCCACCCGTCCCCCCCACCCATTTCCAACCACCCCCACCCCCTCCCCATCAACTCCTCTCCAGCTATAGTTAACACTTATTGCATTATGTCAAGAGTTGTTGGGTTTTCTTTTTCTCTCTTTCTTTCTTTTTTTTTCTTATTTTTTTACCTTTGGTGTTATTTTGTTTATTTATTTATTGATTTTTATTTTTTTATTTATTATTCATTTATTTTTTTTTACTTTAATTTCTGTTTGCTTGTTGTTGCTCTATTTTCTACTCAGCATCAAATACCCCTGCAGTTTCATGGAAATTTCCTTTTGTTATTCTCTGTAATGAATGACTGCTATATGAAATAGATTTGTACAATGCTGTGTATGGAATTACTAAAGAATGATATTATAGTCGTTACTTACTGGTGCACGTGAATACATTGAGTGGTATATTAAATTGTTTATGTAAAAGGATTAAAAAAGGAAAAGAGATCCTTCGTTGCAAGGGGGAAAAAAAAAACATACCTACAATTTTTCACAAAGATCGGCCAAGTACTTTCTGAGATATTCCATAAAGAAGAAAAAACCGTTACAGGCCGTTAGTAACGGCTATAACGGGGTAAACTAAAACATTGGGCATCATCCGTGACCTATAATGAATATACCTGCTAATTTTCACAAAGATCGGCCGAGTACTTTCAGAAATATTCCAAAAAGAGAGGAACAGGCCCTTACAGCCGTTAGTAATGGCTATAACGGTAAACTAAAACATCAGGCATTATTCGTGACCCATAAAAACATACCTACAAGTTTTCAGAAAGATCGACAAAGTGCTTTCTGAGATATTCCATAAAGAAGAAAAACATCGGACATCATCCGTAGCCCATAGTGAACATACCTCCTAAGTTTCACAAAGATCGGACAAGTACTTTCGGAATTATTCCATAAAGAAGAAAAACCGTTAGAGGCCGTTACAGCCGTTAGTAACGGCTATAACGGGCAAACTAAAACATCTGGCATTATTCGTGACCCATAAGGAACATACAAGCTAATTTTCAGAAAGATCTACCAAGTACTTTCGGAGTGTTGGTGATCACCCACAATTTTTGTGGAACATCTATGATGTAATGAGAGACTGGTAGAATCTCCGTAAGGAAGACCATGCTCAATTTTGGACTGCTTCTGGGAAATTGGAATAGAAAAAAAACTGAACTTGCAATAACCTTGCTCTCCCCTGTTATTGACTAACTCTGATTTTTTTTTCTTTTTCAGCCTCTTGACAATTCTCTATGTTGTAAAGAAAAGGTTACAGCTGTGAAAGTTAAGTAAGCATAATCCTTATTATTTGTAGTTCTATTTAGTTGTGTTTAGTATTGTTAGTCGCCTTTCAGCACATCACTTGCATTTTATCAATTTTTTCCCTTCTATATTTGGGTTTTTGATTATCTATATTGATATAACACATGCTAGTTAAAGATTTGAAAGTGCTGCAAAGGAATTGTCGATCCATCACAACCAGTACAGCCCAAATAGTACAACACCTATCTGAAGTAAAATACAACATATTAGCTTTGCAATCACTGAATGTCTGCAAATCTAAACTACCTAAATTTCCTAATTACTATTTTCCACCAATTACCCCAAACATTAATGATGATGAAAGAATAAATGTGGCAATATTTATTCGTGAAGACATAAAATATGCCCCATGTGCCAGTCCTGCCCCACCAGACATTCCTGGGTTGCACTCATGTGCAGTCAGAGTTCAAGTTGATTATAATGTAGTAACAGTCGTCTCTGTATACTTACCCCAAGGCCCAAACGATCGTGATACAGAATGGCTACGCTCCTTTCAATTAAACAAATCTACCAAATATTTTATCACTGGTGATTTTAACGCCCATTCGCAGTTTGGGGAAAAGAGTGCCAGGTTATCACCAATAATTGTTTTATTGAAAATATTGTGGGACTCCTTTCTTTACCTACTCAATGATGACAGTATCACTCGTATTCCAGACACCCCTAAACATAATCCTAGTGCTATCGACTTATCATTCATATCTCCTGAACTAGCTATATCACGTGACTGGCAAACACTTGATGACTCATTGAATAGTGATCACCCCCCTATTGTCATTTCTCTTGAACGTATGAGACCTGAAACAACTGATGTCGCGCATGACAAAGTTCCTTAATGTTGTTACAAGTTTGCTGATTGGAATAAATGTTCATATCTACTTAGTTCATTTAATGTAAACATAGAAAATCTTTAGAATCAAGATGTCGATACATTATACGATCATTTTCAGAATGCATTACACTCTGCTGCGAAAGATTCAATTCCGACTGTAAAATCTGTAAAATAAAAAAAAAAAAAACAACATTCCGGTAATGTCTGATGGAATGATATATGTAAGCAGGCAAAACAAGAAAAAGAAAAAAAAAAAAGATTACAAAAGAGAAACAAATCCCAAGGAAAAAGCGGAAAAAAACTCTTTGAGAAAAAATGAGAAAAAATCACCAAAATAGAATAACTGCACAAGCAAAAAGGCAGTATTGGTCGTCTATATGTCAAAATGAGGTGTCAAACTTTAAAGATATTCAAAAAGTTTGGACACAATGAAAAACGATGAAAAATGGAATTAACCCTCCACATTGTCCAAAAATAATATTACAATCTGAATTCCCATCAAACTTTAAAAACTTAAAAAAAGCAGAGCTCAAACTGCAAAATGCGTTTGAAGCGCTGTATGATGAAGAGGAAGAGGACATAGACATGGATGATTAAAATCCTTATCCACTATGGATACAGTCTTACAATGGAAGATCAGGGGGACGTCTTCCAATTTCGAAGAACTGCAGCTCTTGTGCCGTCAAGCTAGGCCGATGCTAGTTTCACTGCAAGAAACTCTTCTGAAGTAAATTAAAACTTTCTCACTGTCTGGCAACAGCTTTCTAAATCAACCTGCACAATCTGTTGAACATGGCGTTTCTGGCAGGGCAGCCCTATTCCTTCATAACTCTGTTCTATACAGCCCAGTTGCTCTGCATACTCCGCTTCAGGCAGTAGCAGCTCGGGTTATTCTCCACAAAACAATTACTATCTGTAGCTGTATCTGTCTCCAAATATCTGCGTCACCAAACGGGACCTCATTTCACTATTGGAGCAGACCCTTCCTGCTGTTGGGGGATCTGAATGGTTACTCTCCTCTATGGGGAGGTGAGACATCTTCACCAAGGGGTCTGCTTTTAGAGGAAGTGTTTTTGGAGCTTGATTAGTGTGTCTTGAATGTGAAATCGCCAATTTACTTTCACTGCTAATGGCACCACCTCTTGTCCAGATCTTTCTGTCTGTGACCCATCCTCGTTTTTGGATTTTGTTTAGGAGGTTGATGAGGACCTGCATGGTAGTGACCACTTTCCTGTGTTGCTTCGGTATACGAATGCAGAGAGTGAGTCTTTACCAGAACGCCTAAATTTCAACAAAGCAGATTGGGACCTCTTTGCCACTAAGTTTCTTATGGATCTGGAAGTGGACAGGATCCTACAAAGTGAAGATCTGACAGGAAGTCTCTCAGATTTCATACTGAATTGCGCAAAGTCAACCATCCATACATCTTCCAAGAAGCCCCTGATGCCAAAAGTTCCTTGGTTCAAATCTGAATGCAAAGAAATTAACAAAACTCGCAAAACAGCTCAACGTCAGGTCTCTTGCAGACTTTCGATGCCCAACGTCCGAGCGCATCAGAAATTGAGGGCCAAATCCAAACACATAAGACCAGTAAACGTTTATCTTGGAAACAGTTTTGCTCAAGTCTCGCATCCAAAACATCGAAGAAACAAGTGTGGAAAAATCATCAAGAAAATTAAAGGGAAGAACACCTGCCCCACTGTGAACCATCTCAAGTTTTCTGACTCTTTAATAAGAGAAAAAAAGCAGTTGCTAATTGCTTGCTTCAACCATTGAAAAGAAGAATTCCTCCTCTTCTAACAAATCAGCCAGTTTTGTCAAAAACAAAACCCTTAAAGAAAAATTACCCTGCAACTTTTCGTCAGACAACATGGAAGACTACAATCTTCCTTTCACTTTAAACGAATTGAAATCCGCCTTACTTTCTTGCAGTGATTCCTCTCCGGGTATAGATGAAAATCCATTATAAACTTTTGGAACATCCTCTGCAAAAAGGTCTGCACATCCTACTACATGTATACAACCATGTATGGACTACTGGATTCTTTCCACATTCTTGGTGAAAAGCCCTCATCATTCCCATTCCCAAACCTGGAAAAGATCTTTCTAACCCATCAAACTACAGTCCGATAGCTTTGACAAGCTGTGTCTGTAAATTGATGGAGAAAATGGTCAGTGCTAGACTCATGTGGAAACTCGAAACCGACGACCTATTGGCGAAAGAACAGTGTGGTTTCCGCAAACATCGGACTACAGTGGACCATTTAATCCATCTGGAATCTCTTCAGAACGCCTTTATTAACAAACAGCATGCAGTGGCTATATTCTTTGACTTGGAGAAGGCCTACGATACCACCTGGAAATCTGGGATTCTTCATGATCTCCATGATCTTGGTTTTCGGGGTTATCTTCCACTTTTTATTTCATTTTTTTTTGGCAGAATGACAGTTCAGGTCCAGATTGGCACACCACTCTCTCTGATGTTCATGAGCAGGAGTTGGGTGTTCCACAAGGGAGCAGACTGTCGCCTGCCCTCTTTAGCATCAAGATCAACAACATTGTCAAGTAAGTTCAACAGGGTTCAGACTGCTCGTTGTTTGTGGACGATTTTGCTGTCTACATAACTGGAAGCCTGTACCCGAGTGTCCAGCGCAGGCTCCAGCTTATTGTGGATAAAATTCATCAGTGGGTGGATGAAAACGGCTTCACTTTTCTCTGATGAAGACAGTGCATTCACTTCCATAATTTTCGTCAGTTTTTTTTTGCAGATTCTGTGATTCAATTAGGGAAATCTCCAATTCCAGCTGTCAAAGAGGCCAAATTCTTAGGAGTTATTTTTGACAAAAAACTCAACTTTCTCAGCCACATTAAAAATCTCAAAAGTTCTTGCCAGAAAGCTCTGAATATTCTGCGGGTCGTAGCACACACTGACTGGGGCGCTGATAAGAAAACTCTACTACACCTCTACAGAGCCTTGGTCCATTCCTAACTGGACTATGGTTGTGCTGTGTACGGCTCTGCAAGACCGTCTTATCTAAAACTTTTAGACCCTATCCACCATCAAGGGCTTCGTCTCTGTCTTGAAACATTCCACACCACCCCTGCGTACAGCCTGCATGCAGAGGCAGGTGAACCCTCACTGTCCAACCGCAGGCTGAAACTGTCTTTGAATTACTATGTCAGACTGTTCTCAGAAACAGAAAACCCTGCCTATGACTGTGCCTTTGACCCTCAGTTTCAAAGCAAATTCGAAAACAACCCTAACTGTATTCCACTGTTTGGTCTTCGTATGCAGCCTCACGCGCGGAATGCAGGTCTAGACCTAGGAGTTGTGTCTGATTTTTCCAGGTTTCCAGATCAGCCTCTGCATGGGACTTTTTCACACCAGAGATTCGTTTTGATCTTGCAGCTTTTCGCAAAGAATGTACCAGCTCTCTGGCATACAAGGCATTGTATGCTGACCTCTGTTCAAAATTCCATTCTATCAGAAAATTTTCACTGATGGTTCCAAGTCTGAAGATGGAGTGGCATGTGCAGCCTATTGCCCTGGTGCTCCTTCTCAAATACTGTTAGAACATATTCCTTCAGACGCTTCTGCTTACTCTGCTGAACTTACAGCTCTAGTTCTGGCACTGAGGATAATCTCACAATCTAAGAAGAGGGACTTTCTGGTTCTGTGAGATTCACTGTCAGGTTTGGAGGCCATAGCTGGCCGCAACCTTCAGCATCCAGAACTCTTACACTTCTTGAACTTTTTACCAAGTTGAAAGTGAAGGGTTACAACATTATTCTGGCTTGGGTTCCTGGTCATGTTGGCATCGGAGGGAACAAAATGGTTGATCGTTTGGCCAAGAATGCCATAACAGAGGAGTTGTCCAACATATTTATCCTCTGCTCAGATCTGAAACCCAAAATTAACGATTATGTCAGAGACCTCTGACAGGAGGATTGAAATACACCGACGGATAACAAACTCTATAGGATCCGTCCAAACCTTAAGGAGTTCCTCTACGTCTGGCGGTCGTAAAGAAGAAAACAGTTCTGTGCTGGCTGCACACCGGCCATTCGTATTTTATCCATTCATACCTTTTAAAGAGTGAAGAAGCTCCGTGGTGCATTCCATATCATGTGCCACTCACAATGAAACATATTCTTTTAGAGAGTTAGGACTTGCACGATGTGAGACACAAAACATTTTACAGCAGATTCCATGAAAACCTTGTTCAGAGACATTCTGCCCGATGCAATCTTTGAATTCTTGAAAGAGATTAAAACATTTTTCATCGGATCTGAGATTTTACAGTGGAAAGATTTTTAACAAACTTTTGGATGGGTTTTTCGATGTATTTTAAAGAATTGTGTGAAGGACTGACTTGTGAGTTGATTTTAATGTAGTGACAGCCCTAATGTTGCCTTTGCAGTTGGCTGGGCTATAAGCAACATTATCTTATCTTATCATATCAAATTTTGATAAAGCTGAAGCCTTTGCAGACTTATTTGCAAACAACAGTAGCGTTGACATACTTATCCTTGGACAAGAAAAAAAACGCGCTGCGAAACTGAAGAAAAGAAAGACATCTATAATACCCCTAAACCTACAGAAAATCACTATTTAAATACCGCTATAACGTTACAGGAAGTCCAAGAGTATATCATAAATCTGAATAAAAAAGACATCAGTGGGATTAGATGGCATTTCAAATGAAATGTTAGGTAATTTCCCGGAAAATGTAAAACATATTCTACATTTGTTTTTCCAAAAATGTTGAGACAATGGAAAAATGCCCCTGATTTGGAAGGACTCAATTATTATTCCAATTCATAAAACAGGAAAAACCACTCAAAGATATAAATAGCTATTGACCAATATCATTAACATCTAACTCACGTAAACTGATGGAAAACATAGTGTTAAAAAGGCTAATTCATCATTGCAACAAAAACAGTATCATTCCTATCAACCAAGCTGCATTCCAAGAAGGCAGATCTACAATTGAACACTTAGTAAAAATTACAACACACGTAAAACATCAATTTGCGTAAGTACATTCTCTCTACCTTTTTGACATTCGTAAAGCATACGAACAAGTGTGGCACAAACGACTAATGTACAAAACAAAAAATGTTGGAATCAGTGGGAACATGTACAATTTTATTCAAGATTTTCTACACTGTAGGAACATTCAAACAAAAATAGGAAATACATATTCCAACTCAAGACCTTTACAAACGGGTTTACCCCAAGGTTCAGTAATTTCACCAATATTATCAAATATTTTAATTTCTGATCTCCCTAACAGTCTTTCTAAAGATATTGAAGTGGCTAAATTTGCTGATGATATATGCCTATGGACAAAAGTGACAATAAAAAAAACCATCATCAAGATCACTAAATTACATCAAAATAAAATAACAACATAATCTAAATAAGATCAATAACTTTTTAAATGAGAACGGCCTTTCTCCAGAAAAAAAATATGAGCAATGGAGTGACGTCCCCTTGGATGAACTCGGCTGTTGGATGAGCTCTGCTAAATTTAAGAAATTTACAAAGTTTTACAAAGTTTTCCGAACTGACTACCATTTTAGAAGTTCATAACAGTGAAAAGACTTCATTTGTGGTTCAAATTTCTTCTACTACGCTTATGCATCCAACTAGTCGCCAATCAAGAGGTATGTAGAGACTTTACTTCAATACCCCAAGCCTTCTACAACTGCAACTTGCTTGTCCAACCTCCAGTCCCCATTGACACTGACTGCAATGAACTCTCCATCCCTGTTCCTCATACATTCAGTCTCGCAACTTGGCTCGCCCATCGGCAACGAAATAAATTGACAAGACACCAGCTGTTGATACTGAATAATCCCCCAAGACATTACACTCTGATTCTGCTTCTTATCAGCAGAATAGAACTTAACCCCAGACCCAGAATTCCCCGCTCCCATGTACAATCTGTACCAAAGCTTGTAAGACAAACCAGAAAGCTCTTGTTTGTGATCACTGCGATAAATGGACCCACAAAGACTGTGTGAACATGACAACCTCCTTCTACATTCATCTAGGCAATAGTGAGGAACAGTGGCATTGCCCTAGCTGCCAAAGTATAAACAACAGCAGAATATACAGCATCCCAGATCTGGCAGATGCCCAACCAACTACACCATCCATCCCGGAAAACGCACTTCCTAATAATTCCCCCAGCTATCCTCCATCCCCTCACACGTCTCTTCACTGAACATGTCAGCCTCTACAGAGGACAGTACAGACGTCGGCTCCATTCCTGAGCTGGCACCACTGGACACAGGCATTACAATGACATCATCCCCCAAACATGATAGACCAATTCAACACAGAAACCAAGGCAACATAAAACATCTTCGTATCCTCAACATCAGCTTTAATAGTTCAAGGAAGAAAGGGAAAGACCTAGAAGCAATTACAGACTGTTGTGATCCGGATGTGATAATTGGAACAGAGACATGGCTAAACCCAGACATCACCACTGCTGAAATTCTGCCTCCAGCCCTTGGCTTGATTGCTATCGTCGCGACAGACAGGATGAACATGTTGGCATTCTTATTGCTGCACGACAGCACCTCGAACTGAGTGATATTGAGTCTTCGGACCACGTCGAACTCCCGAGTGCTACCATCAAAGTCAGCCAGGGAAAGAAAATGACAATCGCAGCATACTACCGCCCTCCTAGAAGAAACTGATCAGACATACATGAATGACACTAAGGCAGAAATGGACAAACTAAAACGTAAGGCAGGCCGCAACGTCCTCACCATACATCGACTGGCAGACACTCACAACTGCTAACAAACGGTACCCATCAAGAGTAAATCAGACATACCTGGACATTGTCGCTGATTACGACCTGGAGCAGATGGCGGATTTTCCCCACTAGAAAAGACAAGACCACACTAGACATTATACTGACCTGCCACCCCTCCTTCAAAGTCTGATGCAACTCCCTACCCTCCATTGGCAATAGTGACCACGACATCGTCCTCTACGACACGACCCTTGCCCCACATCGACCCAGACCACCTCGGCGGAAGATCTTCCTGTGGAAGAAAGCCGACGTTGAAGGGATGCGTCAAGATGTGCAGGAGTTTGCCAACACCTACCAGTACCCTGATCCCTCAGCACCAAACACGCTGGAGCAAATGTGGGTGGACATCAAGGAGATGCTTTTTAAGACAGTGGAGAAACGTGTTCCAACCAAGACCTCTGCTGCAAGGCACACCAACTCCTGGATTAACACCTCAATCCGTCGAGCCATCCGACGCAAGGAGCGAGCCCATAAAAAGGCACGCAGGACTGGGAAGAAGAGGGACATGGACAGGTACAGGCGACTCCAGGCCCAGACACGTTTATGAGATCAGGCAGGCAAGCCGCAAGTGTTTGGAAGATGTGATAAGCAAAGACTTCCACACCAACTCCAAACGCTTCTGGTCCTACGTGAAGAGCAAGAAACAAGAAGCTGAGGGAATGGCACCTTTAAAGAACAAGCAGGGCTTTCTGAGGAGCAATAGCCAGAATAAGGCAGAGATCCCGGGCGATCAGTTCCGGTCTGTTTTTACACAAGAGAATACCACCAGTATCCCAGACAAAGGACCAAGTCCTTATCCTGATATGCCCCCAATACAAGTCAGCGAAGCCGGCGTTAAGAAACTCCTCTAAATCTCCAGCCTTGCAAAGCCACCGGACCAGACAACATTCCAGCTTTCGTTCTAAAAACCACAGCTTCAGAACAGTCTCTTCTCCTCACTAAACTCTTCCAACTCTCTCTCGACACTGAACAAGTTCCGTCCGACTGGAAACACGCCAACATTGTCCCGATATTCAAAAAGGGTGATCGAAGCCTGCCAGCAAACTTCAGACCAGTGTCTCTGACTTCTATCATGTGTGAAGTGCAAGAACACATTGTTCACAGAAAACGTAATGGATTTTTTCGGCCTCCACCAAGTTCTCACTGACTGTCAACATGGCTTCCGCCAACGACGTCCTGCGAGACACAGTTGATTGTCACTAATCATGACATTGCTAAGAGACTCTCCCAGGGTGCGCAAGTAGATATGTAGTGCTCCTAGACTTCTCCAAGGTCTTCGACAAGGTCCCTCACCAACGTTTTTGCTGCGGAAACTGCACTACTATGGAGTTCGAAACAACACCCTTGGCTGGATCCAGTCGTTCCTCTTCGGCAGAACGCAGCAAGTGGTACTCGAAGGCGTACACTCATCTCCTGCCCTGTCCTCTCTGGTGTCCCCCAAGACACTGTCTTCGGTCCACTTCTTTTCCTTACATACATAAATGACCTTCCTGATGTGGCCAAGGACTCCAACACCCAGCTGTTCGCAGATGAGGCTCTCCTCTACAGGAATGTCTGCAGTGCCAAGGACCAGTCCTTGCTGCAAGTTGATATTGACCGCCTGGCAGACTGGGAAGACACTTGGCAGATGAGGTTCAATGCAGGAAAGTGTAACACACTTCACATCTCGCCAGGCAGACACCTTTCCTTCCACTCTGCATATACTCTTCATGAACAAACCCTGGAAGCAGTATCCTTCGCCAGTACTTAGGAGTAACCATGACAAAGGCCTATCCTGGACCAAGCACGTTGAAACGGTGGCAGCCAAAGGGAACAGGGCAGTGGGGTTTCTCCGCAGAAACTTAAACTGCACCGCTGAGGTCCGCAAAGCCACCTATATGACCATGGTTCGTTCTACACTAGAATACGCTTCCACTGTCTGGGACCCCCACGAGAGACAAGACACACTAACCTGGAAAAGGTCCAGAGAAGAGCAGGTCGCTATGCCTGCAACTGCTATTTTGAACACACATCAGGCACTGTCACTGATCTTCTTCGGAAACTCCAGTGGGACGGTCTCGAAACCAGAAGGCAACACAACAGACTGGGAATGCTGTATCGTATCGAGAATGGCCGGTAGATATTCCACCCTTATGCTCTACCGTCCTTCTCATTCCAGGGCCTGCGGCAGGAATAGTAGTGCTCACATTTTCCAGGAGCACTCAAAACACCCAGCTCTACACAACTCCTTCGTCTCCCGAACAGGGAGGGAGTGGAATAAGCTTTCAAGCGAGACCACTACAGCTCCAACAGTAGTGGCATTCTTCAGCCGCCTGCGCTGCAGTTCCAGTGACCTGCAGCCCCCCAAGGCTGGCCACTAGTGGAAATCTACAATAGAT
>JADBJO010000247.1:15000-17500 GCA_016801955.1 Conus betulinus | reverse complement strand
TTTTTTTTCTTTCTTTCTTTTTCTTTTTTTTCTTTTTGTTGTCCGACACTAAAATCGATTGGTACATTATTTGGGTCAGGTTGTATTCAGATTTAAAATCCAGATCACTGTCAGCACATGTGATGTGTATGGCCCACGGGGCCAACCAGTCCAGGTGGAGGGAGGAGGGCAGGGAGAGGGAGTGGAGGGGACGAGGGAGGATCTGACACTATATCTATATTTCCAGGAGAATGACAACTGGTGAATGAAGACTGGAGAATAACAACCGGAGAATGACGACAGGAGAATAACAACTCGAGAATGATAGCTATAGAATGACAGCAGGAGAATGACAAAAAAGAGAATGAGAACTAGAGAATGACAACTGAATTCAGATGGACAAAGAACAATCCCTATTTTGTATGCTGTGGTTACCGGAGGGCGGGCCGGGGAAAGGGAGGAGGGGGAGGGGGAGGGATTTGATCTCGATGCTGGACCGACCGATCAAAGGTAACACTCGAGAAGTCGTGGACCCTACGTGACACGGTGTGTGTCACGTGCGTCTGTTCCAAATGGCGTGCATCGTACGTTTTGCCGCAGCGGGTCAGAGCGGTCGGTTTAGCTTCTTCCTCCTGTTGATTCCCCCCCCCCCCCCCTCCCCCTGTCGCTCGTTATAACAGCGGTTGGAAATTTCCTTGCGCAACCGTTTCATCTGTGTAACCTGCAGCTCGTGCTGGCTCAATGTTTCGACCTTCAAACTCCATGTGTACTTTTTTTTTTTTTTTTTGAGGATGTAAAGGAGGGGGGGGGGGGGGGGGGGGGGGGGGGGGGGGAAGAACTCGAACTCTTGACCCGTTTCTTTGTGTGCAGATGTTGTTTTTTTTTTCCCTTCTTTCTTCTTCTTTGTTCCCGAGAGCGGTATAAGTTGGAACATGTTTCCACTTCGCCAGTCTGTGAACACTTTGGTACTTGCCGGTTTCATTATAGGTTTCAGATTGTGGGGGTTTATTTGCGTATTTCCAAAATAGGTTGCTTTTTTGTTTGTTTCCAACCTGTAGTGGAAAAGGTTCTTTTGTTGTTATTGTTGTTGTTTCAAAGTTTTCTTAGGATAGTTCGCATTTATTCTTTTTTCTTTTTTTTTCTTTTTTTGGGGGTGGGGTGGGGGGTGGGGGATAGGTTAAATTTTTGTTTTCAAACTTTTATTTTCATAAGGTCCTTTTTTTGTTTCAGACTTTTCTGAGAATAGGTTCATCTTTTTTCAGACTTTTCTCAGAATGGGTTCCGTGTTTGTTTCAATTTTTTTCTTTGAAATAGCTTCCATGTTGTTTCAACCTTTTCTTGGAATAGGTTGTATTTTTGTTTAAGCTTTCTTGGAATATGATCCAGTTTCATTCCAAACTTTATGAGAATAGGCTGCTTCGAGGTATCAAACTTAGAAAAAAATGAAAAAAAAAAAAGCTTTTCGTAGAAAAGATTCCATTTTTCACAATGCCACTCTTCTTATATTTCGGCCACGTGGTCTTTTCAAGAGAAAAAAACAAAAAACAAAAACAATACAACTACGTGATGTCCATCTTTGGCAACTGGTCAGAGCAAAGAATTGACGTATTATGTTTTTTTTCCCTTTGGAGGACTATTGCTTTTGATTCCATTTTCGTTTGGAACTTTTCTTTGGATATACTCTATTTTTCTTTCAAACTTTTGTCACTTAACAGGTTTAGGAAGTTGCATGACTACGGGTGGAAGTAGCAAACACAATGGGTAAAAAGATGATGTAGGTTGTTACACAGCCAAACGAATGGAACAGACGAATGGCAAAACAGAAGCATCGGGTTCCGATCCTGAAGACTTCCACAGGCAAGACAAACAAAATAATTAATAGAGAATAGTTGCTTAGCTGCGCGTGGGAGCCTGGGTTATGCAGGCTAGAGGGAAGTAGGAAGCGTAGGAGATGCTCTATAAACAAACAAAGAAAAAGAAGAAAACCAACAGACATTGAAGTAGGATAGATAGACAGAGAGATGGATGTACCCTGAAACTAGCGTGTTGATAAACAGCCAGAATGTCTGCAGATAGGTGGGATAGGTAGGCGAATAGGCTAGTGACTAGGTAGTTATCACCTTCACCTATTACCTATCCCGAAGACCGTTGGGGCGCCACAGAAGACTTCGCAACCAGCTTTCCCCCTATTTAAACCCGGTTGTCAGACGCTCTTAGACAATTGCTGAGTATGAGGCCAGTCCATGCACTGATGTTGTCCCATCTCTTTCTCTGTCTTCCTCTCCTTCTGACTCCTCGCGCTGTTGTTCCTTGTAGAATAGGTAATCAGCAGGGTAATTACATGCGTTTGTGGAGAGATTAGCAGAGGCAGATGGGAAGATACGTACAAATTTAGCCCGAGAGATGGCCGGTCATCTTGAGTGCGCATAATTATAATGCTGGAGAAATCAGAGTTCAGAGTGAAAATGACACGGAACGTGTTGACCATAAAACGACGTTGAATGCTGTATCCAGTCGAACG
>JADBJO010000247.1:7500-12500 GCA_016801955.1 Conus betulinus | reverse complement strand
GGAAGAAGAGACAGAGAAAGTATTTAGGAAGATCAATATGTGGATTGCTCTTCTTGCCATCTGAAGGATAGACAATGTCCAAATACGTGCTCATTGAAAATCCTGAAATTTTGTGATGTGCACCCGTGCACCTACCCTATGTTGATTTGCTGGTTGTGTTTTGATTCTGAGATTTCTACAGTAGGGGATTAACAATACTTGTCACATTACCTGAGGACACTCGTGTGTTAATCAGGAAAGAGGAAGATTCTGATGGAGCAGTGAGGGCAGTGTGCTGCAGATGGCAGCAACACAGGAATGAAGTCAAAGCTAGAGGAATGTGCTGACCAGGTTGCACAGCACAGCAGTGACACGTAATCCATTTTTAAGGTATGTTTTCTTCTGATGCACGCTGGTACGTCTGCCAAAACTTCTCCTGTACACAAGCAATTGCGTGTGTTGATGATTTTTCTGTTCATCCAAGTCATCCCATCTTGAACAGTTTGATAACGGTTGGATCAAAGGTCGGCGATTGTGAAGGCAGACAGGAGGAAAAAGAGCTAAAAAAAAAAAACCAGTATGACAGGACAGATCACCCCCTACACCGTCACGACACGCGCAATAGTTGGAAATCGGGAGGGAGCCTTCATTTCAGTCTGCAGTATCCCACAGGCACTCTGAAATGCAGTGCTGTTGTTACTGTACAAAATTCAGCTCTCATTTTTCCTTTGACTTTGGATTTGTGCAAAGAAAGACCTTTGTGTACACTTCAACTTTGTTACTGTCATTTGAAAAGTACAGTTCATGTTCCAGTACAGATGTACCTTTTTTCTTTTCAGTAGTTTTGTTGTTGTCACCTGTGAACAAGGTTTTATTGCGTCCTTGCACACATCGTGTCACACAATGAAGACTGCATAAACATATTTGACTGAAGATAGGAAAAGTATATCTTTATGTTGAATAGTGGTTTATATTATTTGTTTTCTTCAGGTGACATTGACATTTTGAGATGGAGACGAGAACTTCACAGTTTCATTCTTACAAACATTCTTTTTTTTTTTTTACACTTTGATATTTTGTTGTCATTACTAAAGAGGTCTTTTGACAAGGGGGAGAGGTAACAGAACAATAACATTTCTCTCTTCCTTTCCTGCAAACAAATAGTATACTTTCATTCCTAGTGTGTATCAAATTAAATGTTAACAAAAAACATATAAATTCGTAACATTTCCTTCACGCACAGGAGTAATGCAGTAAGGTTAGGGAAAAAAACACGTAAAACTGACTCGACCATCCACTCAATCAAATGATGACATTGTATTTTAGTGATCTCTACCACATGCGATGAATGATAATATTCATTCAGATATCTCTTATAATGCTTTATCTTAAATTTCACTATCCTTCATCTGCCTAATTTCCAATGCTTCCGCAATGAATTTCGCAAATGATTTAATTACAAGTTCATCATCTGATGATAACACGACATCGACATTTTGTCTTTTCGCTATATCTAACTGGAAAAATGAACAATTTATACAAACAGTATATACAGATAGTCTGTGTATAACAGTGTGGCAACGTTATTGCATTACATAAAGACGATACAGACAGACACTCTGTGTATGAGAGTGCCATAACCTTACTGCATTCCATACAGACAGTACAAAAAGAGTGCTACAACATCGTTGGATTTCATGACGACAGTACACACACACAAGTCTGTGTTTAAGAGTGCCACTTACTGCTTTACATAGAGCAGGCACTTTTGTGCCTGTTATGAAATTGCGAAAGAGAACAAATGGGCCTTTTCTTCACATGTGCAGATACATGTGTATGTCTTGATTAATTGTAGGAAACAGATTGGGAAGAAAACAGTTGTTCATTGGACACATCACGTAGCTGAGGTGTCTGTAACACTACCACATACAAACGTTTTAAAATTTCTGTCATTGGTAGACAGAAATTGTTACAGTAGTGACATCTGTTACCTAAACATTTTTAAAAGAAGTGTATAGGCCCAGTTAGCAGTCACTGATCTGCAGCTGTCATTTATCACTCAGAGAAGCGTGTGTCACAGTAGCAAAAAGGACTACTGGACATTTAGGTATAGTGACAGAGGAGAAAAAAAGTTACGACCACATTTTCTTTATTTCTTATGTTTCAGTGAGGAGAGTGTGTTCAGTGGCAGCGCATTGTTTTGTGAAAAGGAATGTAAATCTGAGGTAAGAGATTTTGCTGGTAAGCTATGGGAATGAGAAATAACTGACATTTGACATGTGCATTGCAAAACAGATATAGAAATAGTATGTTAGAGCACGCTGTCTTGCTGTGTTTTGGAGATTGAGGCATATCAGTATAGCTATATGAAGACATGTTATCCTTTACTTCCAAATATATGTTTTGTTCAGACATGATTCCAGTTCGCATAGGCTTTCTTTGACAGTTATACGCCATGTCTACATCTTTAGAATGCATGATGCAAGCTGTATGATTTTCACAACGGCTGAAGTAGGATGTGTCGGCTGAAGTTTTTTTTCTTCGTTTCCTTTTCTGACAGAAAAGTTATGAGAGGCTAAGACGGTTGAAAAGTGTGTGAGTGCGCATTTGAATTAAACCACTGTTAAGGAGCTGTTGACTTCTAACAACATTGATTTCACTTCTGTTGGAAACGTTTATGACGTGCGGTTTTTCTGAATAAACAATGTTTTGTTTGCATAAAAGGGATATTTTATAGCACAGAAAGTGACACTAGATAAGCTTACATACAGTTTAAGGATGAATATTGACATGAAATCGATAGATTAATGTTTACAAGGGAAATAGCTGAACCACCTTCAGTCAGAGAAAAGGTAATATACACTGTGGAGTTTAATGTGTATGTGTTCGTTCGGTTTTTGTCCTGTTCTTTCTTTCTTTCAGGAAAGGGAGGGCCTAGTAGCCCAATGCATATTAGGTTATCATGCAGGCAATGACTTTCAACCACTTTCTCTGTCCTCGCTTGATGTGTTATTCCCTTCTTGCCTCCATCAATCTTTCCCTCCTTACAGCCGATCACCTATCTTCAACCTTCACAGCCTCTCTCCTCATGATTGCCTGTATGTCATGAAAGCGGTCGGTGTGTGTGTGTGTGTGTGTGTGTGTGTGTGTGTGTGTGTGTGTGTGTGTGTGTGTGTATGCGCGCGTGCGCGCGCGCGCGCGCGTGTGTGTGTGTGTGTGTGTGTGTAGAGGACAGCAGAATACTACTTGCAATTAATAACATGAAGCATATCATCTATAATATGAATTGATGCAATATGACAGGGTTGTTTTTTTCTCTGCAACGAGGCAATCCGGAATGGAGCACATAGTACATGACGAAGTGTCGAAGAATGTCGTTCTTTCAATGTTTGGGACTCCGAACGACAGACCGAGTGAAACGCACACAGTGAAAGAGAATGTTAAGTGAAAAAGGAAAGAGGGAGTGCCAGTACATTCGTCTGGACGGTTCCAGGGAAAGAAATGGAACTATGATATAGCTCAACTGCGCTTGATCACTTGAAACATGTCATGTGAAACCTATTGTATTCTTGTTACATCGGCTAGGAATACTAACTTGCTCTTTATATGACTCTTGGGAAGCACAAAGCATCCCAGAGATGGACACATGGCCCCCCAAACAGTCAGTATGACTGCAAGATGGATTATACCTTTGTGAAGATTTGATTCAGATTTGCCATGAGCCGACAAGAAGTATGACTTCCCGACCTGATGTTGGTCGTGACTTTGAATTCATCATGAATTGACACATGTCCTTCAATAACAGACGGAGGCAAACATTTGTGATTAACTCCGGAAATGTAAACTAAATTACTGAAACTGGTTGAGTGACATTCATTTCAGTAAAGGGCTTTCAATCCGAGATATCTACCTGTCTTTCGCCATCCTTTCCCGTTCCAATCTGTGCAGCCTTGCCAACAGTCCGTCAGTACACAGAACCATCAGTAAGATGATGCAGCTAACATTACCGAATAGAAGATACCCGCTGGTGGGAGATGCCAGTTGGCCGCGGCTAGCCAACTGGGTGGGGGTGAGACAAGCCTTTTTAGGTCCCCTTTTGCAGAACCGTCTCCATTCGGAGCAAGCAGGCTATCCCCAGAAAAGGCTGTTTGGTCACCTGGGTGAACATACGAAAGCCGTTGTTGTCTCTTCAACAGGCTAACGACGAATATCCCAGACCGCCTACATGCAGAGTTCTGACTGTGACTTCCAGTGCCATCTTGCACCTGCTCCACGTAATGGCCCATTCATGTCAACTTATATTTTGTGGACACTCCTCCTTTTTCTGTGAAATCAGCAACAAGGCAGCGTTTGACTGGACCTCAGTTACACATGTGGTGGCCTGTGTTGAAGTTGGTTGTCCAGTTCTTGCTAAGTCTGTGCTTGTTGACTAGTACCCCTTGTCTTCTTTCTACAGTCACACTGACGTGGGAGGAAAAGCATGTTGTGGCTGTGTTCCTGCCCAGTTATACAGGGAAGTTCAACGTATCAGTCACTTTCTTTACATGTTAAAGTCTTATGGTTGCTGGTGGTTCTGCGTCCAAGTCGTTGGATGACATCCTGGGCTGTAAGTTCTTAGGTGGACTGGCATCTGATGATAGCACTGCAACTGGAAGCAGGCGGATCAGTTGGCCGAAGGGGTAGGTGATGTCACCTTGTCAGCTGTGGACAGAAGACATATCTTTTCGATGTCATTTGTAGGCTGGAACCAGGCTGCTGTGTGCTTCCTCTTGAGCATAACCAAATGATACGACAGTGACAAGTTTGTGAGGAAGCCCAGTTTATGTGTTACCTTTTAGAGATAGTGCCTCTGATGAGCTGTGCAAACGGAATCACGGTCGAATACTTAGCACACACACACATATTCCGTCTCACCAGCTTGGAGGAAGTGTTCAGGAGTGCTGACTGGTTATTCATGAAGCCATTGTTACGCTTCTTGAAAGAGGGGACTGTTTACCACAGCTGTGTCTTGCGAAAGAGGC
>JADBJO010000247.1:0-2500 GCA_016801955.1 Conus betulinus | reverse complement strand
AAAGCAGTGTGTTCAGCTATGTCTATGTCTGTGTGGAATGAAAGCAGTGTTCAGCTATGTCTATGTCTGTGTGGAATCAAAGCAGTGTTCAGCTATGTCTGTGTCTGTGTGGAATGAAAGCAGTGTCAGCTATATGTCTATGTCTGTGTGGAATGAAAGCAGTGTTCAGCTATGTCTGTGTCTGTGTGGAATGAAAGCAGTGTTCAGCTATGTCTATGTCTGTGTGGAATCAAAGCAGTGTTCAGCTATGTCTATGTCTGTGTGGAAATCAAAGCAGTGTTCAGCTATGTCTATGTCTGTGTGGAATGAAAGCAGTGTTCAGCTATGTCTATGTCTGTGTGGAATCAAAGCAGTGTTCAGCTATGTCTATGTCTGTGTGGAATGAAAGCAGTGTTCAGCTATGTCTATGTCTGTGTGGGAATCAAAGCAGTAAACTCACTTTGCAGTGATGTATGAAGAAATAGCGATCACTCAACGCCACACATAGTATGCATGTCAGTTCTATACTTTGCAGTGATGTATGAAAGAAATAGTGATCACTCAACGCCAAACTTAGAATACATGTCAGTTCTATACTTTGCAGTGATGTATCAAGAATTGGTGATCACTCAACGCCAAACGTAGAATGCATGTCATCTCTATCAAATCAGCAGATCAGCAGTCTGTCTCTTACGATGAAAACAAAAACATGAAGAGACAAACATTTATTCCTTTTTCCAGCGCGTTGAGCTCTGTTTTAAAAGAACAAACAAACAAACAGCAAAATAGAACTCAAGAAATATGATTTTGGCTTCCCTTCAAAGACAGAGTGATGAATATCCTTGGATGACAAAAACGATATATACTACACAGTGTGTATGCACACATCAGAAGCAGACAGCTGTGTTGTTAGCATCACACTGTATGCAGCCTCTTCCAGTTCTCAATTTCGTGGCGTGATATCCCACCTCTATCACCAAAACCAAGCTGTGTGTGATAACATGATGGTTATCTATCCATACCATGTGGGTGAACTTTGTGTCACTATCCGAATGTAGCCGTCCATGTGTGTGTGTGTGTGTGTGTGTGTGTGTGTGTGTGTATGTGTGTGTGTGTGTGTGTGTGTGTGTGTGTGTGTGTGTGTGTGTGTGTGTGTGTGTGTGTTGTGTGTGAGCGCTCGCGCGCGTGCAAGCGTCTGTGTGAGAAAGAGACAGACAGAGAGAAAGACAGACAGAGAGAGAGAGAGAGAGAGAAAGAGAGAGAGAGAGAGAGAGAGAAGAGAGAGAGATAGTGCGCGCTCGAGCCCGTGTGTGTGTGTGTGCGTGCGTGCGTGCGTGCGTGTGTGTGTATGTGTGTGTGTGTGTGTGTGTGTGTGTGTGTGTGTGTGTGTGTGTGTGTGTGTGTGTGCTGCTTTTTTTCGATTTACATCAGGCCCTAACATGGCCTCTTCGTGCAGAAGTTGTAGAACCTGAGTTTTTGTTGGAAGGGAAATAATGTGCGAGTCAAAGTCGTAATGATGATAATAATATTACTGATAGGAATACTACTGATAGGAATACTAATAATGGTCAAAATATATATATAAAAAAAAAGAGACAAGATTACTACCAGTCTTGGTGTCAATAAGTAGGTATGGGAGAAAGGAGAGTGGGGTTAGAGGATTCTTAAACAGCAGGGTTGCCGTGGCAACAGTCCCGGAGGCTAAGGCGATGGTGATGTCAATGCTACAGGTGGTAGTATCAATACTAGCAATATTATTACTGAATGGTACTACTAACAACGATAGTGAAAGTTAAGGTAATAAAAGCACGATACAGAAATAAATTTAGAATATACATTTTTTATAATAATCAAAAAATAAATAAATGAAACATGAAAAAGAAATTATGGGAAGGATGGAATCCAATAGGTATATGAATAATTACAGTAATAGTTTTGTTAATAATAATTGTGATTGTAACTCTACAGTAATGGTAGTGATGCAGTAGGAGGCTAGAAAAGTGGTAAGGTAGATCAAGTCCCGGGTAAAATATAAGGTAGAAAGAAAAAAAAACCACAGGAAGGGGGGGTGATGACGTTTGTTGACTTTCTTTAATAGTCCTTATTGTCAAATTTTGCGGTCTTAACAACCTTCATCATGCCTGGAGCACAACAAAAAATTGAGGAAAACACGTAAGGCGTATACGATTACAAAAAGATACTTAAAAAGAGATAGCATTAAAAAAGAGACTTACAAATAAGATAGTCCAGGGGCGTTGAAAGTAGAATAAAGTAAGTGTGGGATCGAGAGGGGATAAAATAGCAGGGGAGAGAGAGCGAGGGAGAGAGAGAGAGAGAGAGAGAGATAGAAGAAAGAGAGAGAGGGGGTCAAACAGAGAAGAATTAGATAGAGAAAGGGGAGAATAGAAAGATACGTGAGATCAATTGTTTGTGGTGGGGTCTATATTGATATAATACCTGGATACCCGATCTATATATATATTAGAAGTTATGGCGTGTTCTGTATATATACTAAATACCG
>JADBJO010000246.1:848545-883123 GCA_016801955.1 Conus betulinus | reverse complement strand
CAAGGATAAGTAACCGAGCACATTCCAGCAACTTACAGAGCAGCTTGGGTTGCAATGACTGCAAGAAAATTCAATTATAAAACAAAGCTTGCTCTTATGTCTAGATTGAAGAAATAGGGGGGATTCTGCACAATTCTTAGCCGCTGACAATGCTTGGGTTATTGAACAGCAAAGCTGACCACTCAGACTGTTCCATATCTTTTGATCTCCCTTGCATCCTTAAATGGATCCTCAAGCATAGGCTCAAAGATTGTCCCCTATATTTTATACTGTAAAATAATGTTTTTAGTTTTCAGCAACTTTTTCCTCTCCACTCTTTCGTTTTGTTTTATTCTACTACCTTTCGCTGGCTGCTTTGGGGGTGCTGTTGCATTCTTTTTCGAACCCTTGGAGGTCAGAACACCACAAAATTATTGACGTGGTGTGTCTCTATTTGACGCCAAGAGCACAGACACAAGGATTGCGATAGTTTCCTCATGCAGCTAGTGAAAGGTTTTCATAGTTATGATATACATTTTCCCATTTCCTTCATCTTCAATTTTTTTTTCCTCCATTTCAAATCTTTGTCAAATCATTACTATAATGATGGAAGAATGTTAACCTGCACTTGTTTTCCCCACTACTTAATTGTTCAGCATTATATTGTTTGGTCAATCAGTGGGTGATTGCATCTCTTAGGAGATCCAAGTAAAGGTTGTTCTGCACAATCTTAGCCGCTGACAATGCTTGGGTTATTGAACAGCAAAGCTGACCACTCAGACTGTTCCATATCTTTTGATCTCCCTTGCATCCTTAAATGGATCCTCAAGCATAGGCTCAAAGATTGTCCCCTATATTTTATACTGTAAAATAATGTTTTTAGTTTTCAGCAACTTTTTTCCTCTCCACTCTTTCGTTTTTGTTTTATTCTACTACCTTTCGCTGGCTGCTTTGGGGGTGCTGTTGCATTCTTTTTCGAACCCTTGGAGGTCAGAACACCACAAAATTATTGACCGTGGTGGTGTGTCTCTATTGACGCCAAGAGCACAGACACAATCAGCCGTGTCTCCCTGATGAGTCCGATCCAGCGGACGAAAGGCCTCGGAGCAGGCGATACATACAGATCTGCCTTCGAGAGGGATTGCGATAGTTTCCTCATGCAGCTAGTGAAAGGTTTTCATAGTTATGATATACATTTTCCCATTTCCTTCATCTTCATTTTTTTTTTTCTCCATTTCAAATCTTTGTCAAATCATTACTATAATGATGGAAGAATTGTAACCTGCACTTGTTTTCCCCCACTACTTAATTGTTCAGCATTATATTGTTTGGTCAATCAGTGGGTGATTGCATCTCTTAGGAGATCCAAGTAAACGTTGTTCTGCACAATTCTTAGCCGCTGACAATGCTTGGGTTATTGAACAGCAAAGCTGACCACTCACACTGTTCCATATCTTTTGATCTCCCTTGCATCCTTAAATGGATCCTCAAGCATAGGCTCAAAGATTGTCCCCCTATATTTTATACTGTAAATAATGTTTTTAGTTTTCAGCAACTTTTTTTTTCCTCTCCACTCTTTCGTTTTGTTTTATTCTACTACCTTTCGCTGGCTGCTTTGGGGGTGCTGTTGCATTCTTTTTCGAACCCTTGGAGGTCAGAACACCACAAAATTATTGACCGTGGGTGTGTCTCTATTGACGCCAAGAGCACAGACACAATCAGCCGTGTCTCCCTGATGAGTCCGATCCAGCGGACGAAAGGCCTCGGAGCAGGCGATACATACAGATCTGCCTTCGAGAGGGATTGCGATAGTTTCCTCATGCAGCTAGTGAAAGGTTTTCATAGTTATGATATACATTTTCCCATTTCTTCATCATCTTTTTTTTTTTTTCTCCATTTCAAATCTTTGTCAAATCATTACTATAATGATGGAAGAATTGTTAACCTGCACTTGTTTTCCCCCACTACTTAATTGTTCAGCATTATATGTTTGGTCAATCAGTGGGTGATTGCATCTCTTAGGAGATCCAAGTAAACGTTGTTCTGCACAATTCTTAGCCGCTGACAATGCTTGGGTTATTGAACAGCAAAGCTGACCACTCAGACTGTTCCATATCTTTTGATCTCCCTTGCATCCTTAAATGGATCCTCAAGCATAGGCTCAAAGATTGTCCCTATATTTTATACTGTAAAAAATAATGTTTTTAGTTTTCAGCAACTTTTTTTCCTCTCCACTCTTTCGTTTTGTTTTATTCTACTACCTTTCGCTGGCTGCTTTGGGGGTGCTGTTGCATTCTTTTTCGAACCCTTGGAGGTCAGAACACCACAAAATTATTGACCGTGGTGTGTCTCTATTTGACGCCAAGAGCACAGACACAATCAGCCGTGTCTCCCTGATGAGTCCGATCCAGCGGACGAAAGGCCTCGGAGCAGGCGATACATACAGATCTGCCTTCGAGAGGGATTGCGATAGTTTCCTCATGCAGCTAGTGAAAGGTTTTCATAGTTTTATGATATACATTTTCCCATTTCCTTCATCTTCAATTTTTTTTTTTTCTCATTTCAAATCTTTGTCAAATCATTACTATAATGATGGAAGAATTGTTAACCTGCACTTGTTTTTCCCCCACTACTTAATTGTTCAGCATTATATTGTTTGGTCAATCAGTGGGTGATTGCATCTCTTAGGAGATCCAAAGTAAAGGTTGTTCTGCACAATTCTTAGCCGCTGACAATGCTTGGGTTATTGAACAGCAAAGCTGACCACTCAGACTGTTCCATATCTTTTGATCTCCCTTGCATCCTTAAATGGATCCTCAAGCATAGGCTCAAAGATTGTCCCCTATATTTTATACTGTAAAATAATGTTTTTAGTTTTCAGCACAACTTTTTTTTCCTCTCCACTCTTTCGTTTTGTTTTATTCTACTACCTTTCGCTGGCTGCTTTGGGGGTGCTGTTGCATTCTTTTTTCGAACCCTTGGCGGTCAGAACACCACAAAATTATTGACCGTGGTGTGTCTCTATTTGACGCCAAGAGCACAGACACAATCAGCCGTGTCTCCCTGATGAGTCCGATCCAGCGGACGAAAAGGCCTCGGAGCAGGCGATACATACAGATCTGCCTTCGAGAGGGATTGCGATAGTTTCCTCATGCAGCTAGTGAAAGGTTTTCATAGTTAGCAAGCTTTGTTTATAATTGTTTATAATTCAATATATATATATATATATATATACATATATATATATATATATGTATACTCACACATGTGTGCGCGTACACACCGCATACATGCACGCGCATGCACACACGCACGCGCGCGCGCGCACACACACACACAGACAGACACAGACACACCACACACACACACGCACGCATGCACGCACGGGCGCACGCACGCACGCACGGGCGCACGCACGCACGCACACACACACACACACACACACACACACACACACACACACGCACACACACACCCACAGAGTAGTACACACACTCTCTCTCTCTCTCTGCTGTTCTCCTCTCTCTCTCTCTCTCTCTCTCTCTCTTGCTCTCTCTGTCTCCCTCCCTCCCCCCATGCCGCCAGCCTCAGCCCACCACATCCACCATTATATCCCACCACTTCCTACTCTCCTCCCTCCCCTGCCACCCTTTTCGCGGCAAGTGAGAGCGGTCTTTGAAGTCACCGTCATGGGCGGCATCAAAGAGGTGGACACCTCTTTTGCCACCCCCACCTCCACCTTTCCCTGCCATCCACCTTCATATCCCACCAGTTCCTACTCTCTTTCCCTCCCCCACCACCCTTTTTGCAGTGAGGGAGTTGTCCTTGACGTCATCGTTGTCGGCGACGTGAAAGACGTAGACCGGGTGGACATCTGTTTTCCTCCTCCCACCCCCTCCTCCTTTCCCCGCCAATCCACCCTTATCCCCCCACACCCATACCTTCTTTTCCTCCTTCTCCGCCCTCCTCTTAAAGTAATGTAAGGTGTCTTTGAACCACTGTCAATGTTAGAAAGTCCTCTGTTTTGTGAATTAAAAAAAAAAATGAGGAACAGGTGCACGTGCGCACACACGCACACACACACAGGCACGCCCGCACGTCTACTCCGACGAACACCAGGGACCGAAGTGAAGCTACCCCAAACGCATCCCGCCCTGGTCAGAATCAAGTGAGCTTCACTCACAACGCAAAGCAACCATTGGTCAGAACAGTGTATCCCTCAGCAGAGCTGACACACCTGACCAACGGACTAGTTGCTGCTTGTGCAACAACACGACAATTTACAACAGCAGCCGATATCCTGCCCCGCCCTCTCTTGTGTAGAACCAAAGCAACAAAGGATAACAGCTGGAAACGAAACCAACCTCCCACTTGCACTCCTTCAATAAGTGAAGACTGGAAGGCAAGAATATTGTATGTCCTACTTCCCCCCCCCCCCCCCCCTCCGCCCCCCTACCTAAGCTTACCTTCCTACCTAACCCCAAGAAACTTAGCCTAAACCCCACGTAACTAAAACTCCAACCTTACACACACACACACACACACACACACACACACACACACACACACACACACACACACATATGCATACATATGCACACACACACGCACACACGCACGCTCGCACGCATACGCGCACATGCTCTCTATCTCGAACCACCACTCTGAACACGTGGACGTGCTGGTTCAGTACCGCCGATCGGTGACACTACGCGAAGCCCACTCAAAGAACTTACTGTTATCAACCAAAGAAATGACCTTATTAACTACTCACTTTTTTTAGATAAAGGACTTGATTCTTGTCAACTACAAATATAACTCTATCACTTATTATTCTTAGATGAAACACTCGGTCCTAAAACAGGCAAACTGGCTTGGTTCTAAAATCGGCAAGTCTATATGTCTACATTGTTATCCTCTGTCAATCAACCATTCATTCAACTAATCAATCAATCAAGGAACTTTGTGTGAGATATATTACAAACGATTGTGTGTGATATACATATTTATTATGTCTACACTTTCATCTGCTAGCAATCAATCAATCAACCATTCAAGCAATCAATCAATCAACCGATCGATCAATGAATCTATCAAATAATATATCTATCTATCTATCTGTCTGTCTGTCTATTTATCTATCTGTCTGTCTATCTATCTATCTATCTATCCATCTATCTTCCTATGCCTCTATTTACCCATCTATCTATCCATCTGTCAACCTATTTGTGTGCCTACGTGCATCCGTGTGTATGTGGAGTGGTGGTTGCGGTGACTTAATATATATTTATGACGTAAATATTACACACACTGGCTCACACACAGCCATTCAAAAGCTGAGATGCGCACACACACAAACACACGTAAGCACACAAACATACCCCTCTCTCTCTCTCTCTCTCTCTCTCTCTCTCTCTCTCTCTCTCTCTCTCTCACACACACACACACACACACACACACACACACACACACACACACACACACATGTAGATAGATAGATAGATAGATAGATAGATAGATAGATAAATAGATAGATAGATAGATAGATAGATAGATAGATAGATATACATGCACGTTTCCTTCTCTCTCTCTCTCTCTCTCTCTCTCTCTCTCTTTCCTCCCTCTCCCCCACCTCTCTCTCTCTCTCTCTCTCTCTCTGTCTCTCTGTCTCTGTCTCACTGTCTCTCTCTGCAGAAGGTCTTCAGAGAGAAAAGAGAAAAAAATCCAGTTCATGATTTGTGGCCTCGTGGCGCATAGAAGATCGTTACTAGAGTATCTAGGGTCAAAGTGTTTTCTCTGACAATTTGAACCGTTGTTGTTATCTCTTTACATACTTTTGATCTGTCTATATAAGTACCTTCCCAGGGACAGCACCGCTTTTCAGAAATCAGTACTTGTTCCATACTTTGTTTACCCCAACAGAGCGAGTAGGTAGTTATTTGATAGCCCCGGTACATTTGTCTTGGCCGAACCAAGTCGCTTAAGCTTCCAGTGAAATATGTTTTGTGTGCAAAAGTAAGAATGAGAGACAGGACCGTGCTCACGCACAATCACTACGACAGGTTTAAATCAAGCAACACTGAGGGGTGTGACTGGCACGCCATGTAGACTGACCTATAGAGCCTCTTGCAAACAAACTACATTAAAATCTATCAGACTCACATGTGTAAACAGATACACACGTAATCAAGAAATTTCCGTTGCGTGTCACCATACAGGAACAGAAGAAGAAGGGGTGGAATTTAGAGGGGAGGAGCGAGGGTAGGGATGGAAATGTTTCACCATGAGTGGCTTGGCTCAAGCTCAAATGTGCATCACTTTTGTGACTGTCTTCTCTTCATGCAGACATTGCATTGCTAGAAGTATTAACTCAAATGGTTGCCAATCAGACCCTGGTCACCAAGCACCCCTCCCCCAGGACTTAACCAAGTGGATCCACAATGTACCTTAGGGACAAATGAACACGTTTTTGTTGATCCCAAGAACTTTTGGACTATGAGTTATGGCCTTGATCCCAGGGTACCTCCTTGTATGCTGACCACAATCATCAATTTAAGTCAAACGTAGCTCATGTGAATGACCAGAAATCCACGTTTCTGTTACTTTTGTAACTAAATCAATGACTTGCCGTCTGAAAAAAAAGCCTTTTGTGTAGTCCAATATAGTATATCTTGGCTTCAGGGATGCGCTATCTACTAAAACCGTCATTTGTACAATACGGACTTTATATGATTTGCGATACATACAAAATAATAGAAAGCAGGGCTTTTGGGGTTTGTTTTTATACACAACAATGCCTTTGAGTAATTCAGGACCAATCAGGGCTTCCTAGTCTCGTATTTTTATATGTACAAAATTAAATATATCTTCTACACCCCCTAAATGTGTGATTTCGACAGAAACGGCACAACAGGCTTTTAAACAGAACAAAATTGTCGATATTTGCAACAAACATTGCTGTAAAATAAAATGAGTATATTGTAGTGAAAATGCAATAGATTATGACACATTTGCTGTTCTAGATGTTGTGATTATTTTCAATAAATAACGAATTTTCTACATTTCATATCTTCATGTATAATAATAACACTACTACTTTGAAATCGCATGCATTTGCATCTGAACCAAACAATGGTTTGATTTGTGTTACTAATGTTCTTTGTTTGTTTTGTGTGTGTGTGTGTGTGTGTGTGTGTGTGTGTGTGTGTGTGTGTGTGTGTGTGTGTGTGTGTTCAGGTGAATGAATCCTCTGGTTTCATGATCAACTAAACATGGCGGCAAGAAAACGAAAACATGAAGACAGCCCTGTTGATGGAGTGTGTGTCATTCATTTCAGCGATTCTAACAAGAGATCATTTGTTCACCTCTGTAACTGCAAAGGACCTCAGAATACACTGATAAAAGTCAAGACATTTGCAAGAAAAGACTACTGCTGCCACTGGATTCTCCATTTCGGATGAAGTGACTTGCAGCTGAGTACCAGATGATTTACGGCCAGAATACGGCTACCGTCGTGACTGTTACCAAAGGTTCACTAAAAACATTGATTGACTGGAATCATCTTCAGAATCACAAACAATACCTCTAGAGCAAAGACAGTCGGGGCGTTCTTCTGGCTCAATGGAACAATTATCTTCAAACCAGACAGCATATTTTGTATAAAAAAATTTAAAAAAAGAGGGGGTGAAAAAAAAAAAAAATCACAGAACGCTTGGACAACTGAACCTACATCCAAGTTTGAACGTGAAGGATGGACCACAGTTCTTGAATTTGCTGAGCACAAGAAGACGAGAAACTATTGTGCAGAATCAGAGGATTTGACCTGTTTGCCTGTGAAGCACAGTATCACTCTTCCTGTCGTAAAAAAATATGTCAGAGATCCTGCAGCATGGTAGAGTAAAGACGGTGCGTCAAAAAGAGAGATCAGAAAAACCTGGAAAAGACACATCAGACAGCATTTGACAGAGTCTGTTTAAGAATTGAAAGAGAGGTGCTTCAGCAGCAGAAGATTTTGAGACTGTCAGACCTGTGTGATACATATACCTCTGCCTTGAACGAGACAGACCACCCAAATACACATTATAGGGCTGAAAAGCTAAGGCGGAAGTTGGAGAAGAGTGAGATATGCGGGCACAGATTGTCATTTGCTTCACACCACAGAAAGGTGGGGAGTTTCAGTCTTTGCTTGTGTACAGTTCAGAAATGAAAACTGACAGAGCTGTCATTCTAGCGTACGAGCTTGGCTAAACCGACATGCTGAAAGGTGTTGCCCTGTATCTATGGACAGTAATAACAGAGGCCTTCGAGAAATCAGAAAGTTTGCCATGGACACCAATTTATACGGCAACGTGATATCCTACCACACGATCTTCAGAGATTTCTTAACTATCTCTTGGCTGGCCAAACACAAGACCACACTTCAAAAGTACAAAGACCCGTTACTTTACCTGGCCAAGACATCCTCAGAGTTGTCACAAACGGTCACTGGAAGTTGCCAAAAGACATTCTTTTGTGCATGATATTGCGACATATATTCAGAAGTGAGCAGCTCCTGACCATAATGAACAGGTTTGGACATTGTGATACTTACCAGTTCGCACTTGAACGAGAAACTGCAGTTGCAAAAGCTATGAATGAATGTTCAAGTGTTTTGACTTCTCAAATTCTTCTGCACCCATCAGCACCATCTGCGTTTCATTCTGAGTTTGATAACTTCGACATCTTCCTGAGCACACCAGAAGGGCAGGCGTCAGTCCACATGGCTCATGGCATCATGCTTCAAGAAGTCACAGACGAGGAGCATGGAGGAGCTCAACTGCAGCTGGCTTCAGTGTCAAGGACAAGAGAGCAGACTCTTCAGATCTCACAGAAAGAACTCCCAGAGTGCTACATGACTTCAAGGAAGAACCCAAACTATCCATGCTTTTAGACAGCCATCATTGGTGGAAAAGAAGCAATCGAGAAGGCCGAAAAAAACTCATTTTCTCTGGCTCGTATGCAGACTTCAGAGTGCTCTCAGAGCAGGCCAGGATGTGCCTGGTTGGGCAGGATTCATCTCCTTGCCAGACGACATACCCCAATGAAAGACCACCATTGGCTACTATCCTGTCATCAATCAACCAATCATAGACTACGAGACTGTTGAGGAGTGCCTTAGACAAGCGGAAGAAGCCAGCCATGAGGTGGGACAACAGTATGACGTCACAACTTTTGACCTTGGGGTCTGTATGAAGGCTTATCCTTTGACTTGGAACCAGCCTCAGAAGTACCAGCAGCACATCATCCCGATGGGCACCTTTCACATTGTGTGTGCCTGTCTTAAGATGATTTGGAAAAAAATGGACGGTTCAGGGCTTTCAGAGATTATGCAAGAAGCAGGACTGATCTCTTCAGGTTCTGTGAATGGAGGTATGACTGGAAGAACTACGCCAGAGCCATGCATTGCCACAGAGTTGTGCTTGAGTGCATGGAGCAGTTGATGATGAAGAAATTTCAGGAACTTAAAGGTGACGCTAATGCCTTCCCCACCTGGCCAGAGGAGACAGATGACCTGCTCGTTTCTGCCAGAGCTTCTTTAACCCAATCTTCTGTACAGCAGCTGCTGGAAGACCATGACATGAAAGAGTTCCTGTCAACGTATGCCAAACACAGAGAAGAGATGCGACTAGGCCAGGACGGGAAGACAGCCCAGCTGTGCATCTCTTACATCGACCACATCTGGTTTATTCTGTCTCTGTTGCATGCCGTCAAAGTCAATGACTATCAGCTCTATGCACAAACGCTGTTGATTATGCCTGACCTGTTTCTCAGCTTTGGGGCAAGAATATTATGTACGATTCTTAACATTTTGGGGCATTTTCCTTGCAAACATTGAGATCACACGTCCTGGGGCAACAGACCTCTTGCAACATGACGCCTTCAGTGTAGCTAGATCTCTCATCCCAGGCAACAGATGCGCCGTGGATAAAACTACGGAGGAGACGTTCCAAAAATATACCAAGAGTCGTGGGTGGGACAGCTGCTGGTGTTATAGGCCTCACGAACAACTATGAAGTCTACCAGCGCTGGGTCAGAACAACTAATCAGCGGATAAAGTATGCACAGACAACTCTTGATCTGGCTGACATGTCATAGCCCAGTGACTTAGGGGATCACCATTGTGACCTTAGACCTTCAGCAATCATCTATAGTGAGACCAGCGTACAGCGCGCAATGAAAGCTGTTAAGAGTTTTACGAAACCTTTCCCAGCTGAGCCCAGCAAACTGGTGATGCTGGCCTCTGGTGCCACGGTACCAGCTGATAAAGAGAAAGACATTTTGCAAGCAGGAGACGCTGGGGAGACACAGAAGGAAACATTCGTTGCTGCAAGACTGAAAGCCAGAGAGAAGAGTTTCTTTGACCCCATCAAGCAACTCAAGATAAAGACAGTGTCAAAGGCTTCAAAGAAGGTCAAGCTGAGGTCAACAGACAACAAAGTAACTGAATTCAAGCAACAGGGCAACATGGCCTTCCAGCTGCTTGTGAAGTCACAGGAAGGGAAGCTTGGTCGTGATTTGAAAGAGCTGATGAGCTTTCAGCTCACACCAGTCCCTTACAGCTTGGCAACAGCCGAGAACTTCATGACCAAGACGGACAAAAGCACTAGTTTCCACTGGTTGACCAAGGGTATAGAAAATGCTGACTTACCCCCTGATGCGGAAACCATGACAGTTATATCGATGGAAATGCATCTTTCACTCCATGACACAAGTACCAACAGCTTTCCGTCAGATCTGTGTCAAAGTGTTTGATGTGATGCCCAAAACATTGTATTTAGTACAAACATGTACAGAGAGGGATCAATAAAGGCAATGGAGCGAAAAGGACGAGGCACAGGTGACAAAGTCATCTTGTCTGGAGACTTCACAAACAGACCAGGAGACTGGGCAGCATTCCTGTTCCACGACGAGGATGTCACAATTTGTGAAGCTTCTCCTACAGATCTGGAGCAGAGACTGCCAAGCAACGCAGCTGAACGTTATTCTCGTGCGTGGGGGAAAAGCCTACAAGCTGACATCAGCCAACGGTGCACAGACAGATAGAGAAGTACTAAATGACATGACTCTACACAAGAGGAAACGGACTCAAAGGTCATCCTCTACTGCAACTTTGGAAAGCAGAAGCGCTATCGGTTCATCAGAGTGAAAAGTCCAGACACTGATGTTTTCTTCATCTTCCTTCATTATGCCCTGCAGTTGAAAGATGCTACCGTTCTCTTTGACACAGGCAAGGGCAACAAGAAACGACTCCTCAGTGTCACAGCCTTTGCAGAGGAGCTCACGCAACAGCATTGTTCCGCACTCCTGGCACTGCATGCCTATAGTGGATGTGACTCGACAAGCGCCTTCAAAGGCAAAGGAAAGGTGAAGCCATTTAAAACCATTCAGCAAAAGCCCTAAATTTGTTGCTACCTTTGCTAGGGTCGGTGAATCCAGGGAGAAGTCTGAAGACCTGCTAGACGACCTGGGGAGTTCACGTGTTACATCTATGACAGACAACGGTTCCAGCACGTGCATGAGTTGCGTTTCCACATGCTGAAGGAAAAGTGTGAAGATGACGTTATAAGTACAAGCCTCAGCATTGATCTGTCCACACTCCCACCATGCCATAGAAGTCTAAAACAACATACAAAGAGGGCAACCTACCAGGCGGCTATCCGGAAACGAGCTCATGAGCCTATTCCAGATGTGACAAGACCAGCTGAAGGCCATGGATGGGTGTTCAGTAATGGAATGCTTGAACCTTTGTGGTCTGATGAAAATGAAGAACCAGTCCCCCCTCAGTCAGTCATCGATGATCTTCTTGATGACAATCCTGAGATAGATTACAATCCTGATACAGATGATGTGGACGAAGATACCTTGTTGCAAGATGGCCTGAATGATTCTCTGGACTCTGAGGTCAGCACTACTGACGACGAGTTTTGAGTTTAGTGGATGTGAATTGTTCCCATACTCCTCAATACACATATATATGCATTGATATTGTCTTGTTAAATGGCTGAAATGAATGAGGAAGAGAGCTTTCATGTAGAAAGATTTGTTGAAACAACAATGTAATCAAAGACTCCTGAATCAGTGTTACTTGTGATGTTATCATACGAATGCCTGTTGTAGGCAGTTAGTAACCAGCATTTCTACACGAGTAAATTTCGTGTTGTTTTTATGTTGAAACGCAGCAGACCAATCACTAAGAAAGTATATGGAACACATCTAATGAACGTTACAAAATTCTTTACTCATTTCTTGGTTCGTATATTTATGACGTTTTTCCAATAGAAATCTTTTGTTTTTCATGTCAAAAGATTGATGATAAATTTAAGGATCGCTTTTCTATAAATTCTGATTGTTTGTCATCAGTTGAAGCAACTTGAAGTATGTAAGAACACATTCTAGGAGCCAGAAGTACTTTCTGTGTTTTCATCAAAATCGCACATTTAGGGGGTATAGGAGATATATTTGAATTCGTGCCTATAAAAACGGGACTAGGAGGCTCTAGTCGGTCCTTAATGAACCAAAGGCATTGTTGTGTATGAAAACAACCCACCAAAAGTCCTGCTTTCTATTTTTTTTTTTTCAATGTGTCACAGATGACATACAGTCTATTGTGAAAATGACGGTTTCAGTAGATAGCGCATCCCTGAAGCCAAGAGATATACTATATTGGACTACACAAAAGACTTTTTTAAGATGGTAAGTCATTGATTTAGTTACGAAAAAATCAGAAACATGGTTTCCTGATCATTCACATGAGCTACATTTGACTTGAAAATTGATTATTGTAGTCAGCATACAAGGGGGCATCCTGAAATTAAGGGCCATAATTCATTGTCCAAATGAGTTATTTTCTTGGGAACAACCAGAAACGTGTTCAGTGGTCCCTACAGTACATTGTGGATCTGCTTAGGTTAAGTCCTGGGGGCGGGGGTGGAGTACATGGTGACCAGGGTCTGCTTGGCAACTAAAAATAAACTGATTTGAGAATACAATTAAATTTGTTTAGTATGGAGATGATTGGACTAGATCATGTAAACAAGGATTACGTCGCTCTGTCCTTCCGCATTCCTCCCATTCAAGCATGTAATTCATACAGGCTATTACCTCTTCTGTCAGTTAAGGAAATTATTCTAGTATTCTGTATATATTTCCTAAGCCACTTGTGTTTACAGCAAAAACAGGTCTTATTAATGAATATGAATATTCGAATTTGCATTTCTATGTATAGTTATATGCACCTTTATCGCATGACGTTTTTGACAGCACAGACCCGATCGTGCGGGTCGCCCAAGACCCACACATGTTGAAGAGGCTTTTCCATGCTAATCCCTACTCAGATGACCCGGGTCTTGTAAGACCCACATCTGATAAAGAGCGGTTCAGCAGCTTATTCCTCATCCGATGGGGCGGGTCATGTGCGGCCCATTAAAATGTATGGATCCTGGGGGAACCGCGACTAATTACGCTAATGATTAACTGCGCCCATGCATGAAATTTCTGTGTTCAATGGCTATTAAAGTCGTTGACAAACTCATTCGATTTCGTGACCATAGCTCTCTCCGTTCATATACTGTGATGTTTTTATTAAGTCACTGGGTCATGGAAGACCCAGGTAGCACGGTAAAGGTTTAACCTGGCCTCGTCATCCAAAGTCTGTGTACTGCTGGTCTGCCCGGAAAAGGGGCACCGTGGAGCCTCTGACCGACCACAAGGTGGGTGACTCAACTGCATGGTAGAGTGGAGGGTTGGTTTGACGTGCAATGGGGCTCATCTCCAGCTCCTTTTCTGCCCCTTTCTTAATTGTCTCTGCTCTCTCCCGCTCAGCTTTCAACTTCACTCTCCCAGTTCATTCTCACAGACGCACACTCGCTTTCAAAAAGGATCAAAATGCATTAACAGTCTGAATGGGTCAACTCTAATCATCCAAACAATGTCAGTCACATACGCGACAAAAGAAGTTAAGGATTGTGCAACATAACCATAACGTGGATCTTGTAAGAGACGTAATCTTCCACTAGTTAGCTAACCAATAATGATTATGCTGAACAACTACAAGGTAGTCAAAATGTTGTTTAAACGATTTCTTCTCAGACAACTACATATACATTTATTATGGCAAAAAGTGAGAATATTTGGGGGTGGGATAGGGATAGAAACTGGGGGATGAGGCGGAGGGGGAAGGAGGTGTCATGTAAGTATTTACCCCTTCATTCGCAGCACATGGGGACCCTTACATTCTGTGCTGGAAACAGAAGTCTGTTCTGTCTGTTTATCGTCTATTCTCAAATACTGAGTGAGACTCGGAATTCAGATGGAACCTCGATGTCAGACCCTTTTCGGTATCAACTGGAGATGTACTGCCTTTATTCTCACCTCTACACACAATGAAAACATACAAATGTCAAGGGCATCCCACAGCAGTTTTCTAAAGGTCACAGAGTGAATGGGAAGAAAGTACCATAAGGAAATAAGCTGAAAAAATAGTGAATATTAAAGGAATTTTACGCAAGGCTTGAAGGTACAAAATGGATGCAGGGACCCAAAAATGTGATGGACATCTCAGGGTGACATGAGTATGATCTTCCTATGTATCTATGCATCTATTTATCTATCTATCTATCTATCTATCTATCTATCTATCTATCTATCTATCCATCCATCTATCTATCTATCTATCCATCTATCTATCTATCTATTGGTCTGCCTATCTATCTCTATCTCTCTATTTATCTATCTATTTATCTATGTCTCTTTTTACCAATCTATCTATTATCTGTCTGTCTGTATGTCTACCTATCCATCTATCTATCCATCAGTCTATCTATCTATCTGTCTGTGTATCTATCTGTCTATTCGTCTGTCTATCTATCTATCTATCTATCTATCTATCTATCTATCCATCCATCCATCCATGTCTGTCTGTCTGTCTATCTATCTATGCATCTATTAGGAATGTTGTTCATGTATACGTTTACTTTTTCAGGAAACAAAAGACCACGGCGCCTTCGACAAGTATTTTGCATTCACTTTTCAGATGGAAAAAGAGCGGTACTGTAATTCTTTGGCAGGAACACCGATCCCCAGTGTCGTGTTTTGGTACCAAAGAAACACACATTTAATCGCACCACCATGTACGACGCACTTACAGATTTCTATGGATTTAACGGTAAATGGAGCACACACAAACACGTTTAAGTACTTTGAACCCCTTTGTACAAAACAACATCTACCTTTATTGTTGAATACAGTGCACACAACCGGAACGCGCTCAATTCTTCTCATCATCTCATCAGCTGTGACAGGCTCAAATGTCAATGTCAATGACATCCAAACTAATTCTACGGTGTGGACTTTGCAATAAATCACACGAGTTTCAATCTGTCAAAACACGCCAGTATATCAACGAACATTTCCATGGTTTATGTGTTTCACCTACACACACACACACACACACACACACACACACACACACACACACACACACACACACGCACGCACGCACACACACACACACACACACACACACACACACACACACACACACACACACACACACACACACACACACACACACACACACACACACACACACACACACACACACACACACACACACACACGCACGCACGCACGCACGCACACACACACACACACACACACACACACACATGAATTCTCTCTCTCTCTCTCTCTCTCTCTCTCTCTCTCTCTCTCTCTCTCTCTGTGTCTGTGTGTGTGTGTGTGTGTGTGTGTGTGTGTGTGTGTGTGTGTGTGTGTGTGTGTGTGTGTGTGTGTGTGTGTGTGTGTGTGTGTGTGTGTGTGTGTGTGCGTGCGTGCGTGCGTGCGTGCGTGTGTGTGTGTGTGTGTGTGTGTGTGTGTGTGTGTGTGTGTGCGCGCGTGCGTGTGTTTGTGTGAGTGTGCGTGCGTGCGTGTGTGTAGGTGAAACACATAAACCATGGAAATGTTCGTTGATATACTGGCGTGTTTTGACAGATTTTACTATCATTTTGGCAGAGTTTGTTTAGCAGCCTCCAATCTTTGACAAAAAGTACACTGTGAACTGCGAAGAATGGTAAAGAGACCATATGATAGAACTGAACTTTCAAGCTGAGTGTTACTGGCATATTTACAAAATGGACAGCCATATTCCAGAATTACAGTGGACAGAGAGGGAGATCACAACATGAAAAGAACAAGCCTTAGCCCACAGCCCTGTGAGAATCATAAAGGAGAGGTCAAGGTGTGTACAAGTCCTTCACAGGAGCAGAGCCAGCAGGAGACTTGGGGCCTTTTGTGACGAGCCAGTAGATTGTATGGCCGTCTGTGAGTGGGAGTACTTAATGTTCAACAGAAAGTGTTCTGATTTTTCTAAAGTCGTAGTGCCCGTGTTTTCCAAAGTAAAATTTAAAATCCCCGATAAATATTGCAAGCTGGCATTTACACAAATCCTGCACAACAGGAAAGTCCTGAGTTTACTTATCTTCCTTGAGATGGTTTGCTTTATCAGGAGGGGGATGGCTCAGACATGCAATGCATAGTGAGGCTTTCTGAAGTGACAGACGAGCTTTGACTGACTCGAATTATCTCAAATTTGAAATGTCTTTGAAGAAGAGGAGAGGTTTTAGTCCTTTACAGAATATGACATGGATACAACAACCAGTACCTGCAATTCCATGGAATGACTCAGTCGTGTCAGAAACTGACATCATCTCAACGGCTTTTTTTTTTCGTCGCCAATCTCAGACAGCCAGAACTCTGAAAAATTGTCTGCGCACCCATCATTGCGATTTCAACAATCTTCTGTCTTGGCTCTAGTGAAAACCAAAGAACGTCACATTTGTCAGCTGCTACCAGTCAGCTGGGATTTCAACGATCCTTTCTGTCTTGGAACAGACTGACGCTGCACAAAGTGACATCATTCTAATGTAGCTGACGGATGATCAAGGTAGGGAGGTGGAACCGACATAAATGAAGAGGGGTGAGATGACAGACGATCTCCAGTCTCCATAGGGATGGCATATGGTAAAGGGAAGGTAAAAACTGGGCCGGAGGATTTAGATTGATGATGCTGAGGTCATTTCTGGCAATGAGCAGGCAGGCTACATGTATTGAATCATATGCAGCGGACTATCAAAGTCTCGCTTCATCAGCAGAGAATTTCATTTATCCATCAGATTTAAATCATGTGTGGTGTAGTCTCTCGAAACCTAACGGATGTGGTGTAGTGTATATGGACTAGTCCGCACGTAGAGTCGCCTCCTTGATGAAACTGAAACTTCAGCAGCAAGGAAAAAGCAGCATTTTGCCGTGACTTTTGGAACCAGGAACTAGAATGTTGGTCTTTCTAAGAGCCATACAAAACAAGTTGGAATAAGCGTCGGAGTGGACAGGGAGGTTGACTGCAAGGTACTAGTGAACAATTTAGAACGTCACATTTGTCAGCTGTAACCAAAATCGCTCCTTTTAGTGCCTGAGGGAGTGACGCCGACTCATAAAAACCAGCTATGACCTGAATAGCCGTGTAGCATTTTGATAAGCACATTGGAATAGGGCACGCGCAGTCAGTAAGATGTGTTAGTCGTGCCTCAGCTGCTCTTTCTCATGTGTTAAAGTCCATACTAATGTATGCCCAGACTGTGTTTTTTGTTTGTTTGTTTGTTTAATTTTCTATATATTTGAACGTGAAGATGAATACCTAAAGTGTATATTGTGACTTTTCGCTTCTGTGAGCATCCGTTGGCTATTTGACATCAGTTTTGCATGGAAACTCTAGACTGGCCTGTGCTGGTAATGGCACTCAGTGCATCTTGGTGCGTATTTTTCATCCTGATGTTAGAGTGGTAAAGCTAGAGTTGATATTTTGAGCTACTTTTTGTGCTATAGTACTTCTACAAAATGAGTTTTCTTTTATGTTATTTTGCTCTTATATTCTGTATGTGTGATTAGCACGAATGTGCACTTGATGTGTATCTTGACAGACTTACTGGATGCTTCAGTTATTCCTTATACACAACGTATTTCTAATGATGGTGCTTGCACATAATTTCAAAGATCATGAAAGACATGACGGTTTCTTGTGTTTTCTACATTGTCAGACAAGATAGATAGATAGATAGATAGATAGATAGATAGATAGATAGATAGATAGATAGATAGAGAGAGAGAGAGAGAGAGAGAGAGAGAGAGAGAGAGAGGGATACGGATATGGATGTTTTATTCATATAGGCCCTAGTCCATAATGAAGGGGGTAATGTGAACAAATCTTTTCGAAAAAAAAAGAACAGGAACAAATCAATCAAATATCTATCAAAGTACAACAGGTAATCGACTAACTTGATATCAAACAGTACACAAAAACTTATTCTTAACTGCAAACTATATTTCTAATCCTAAATGCCTTGTGCAAGAAAACAGGAAAGCGTTTTATGTTGGCTTTGTTTGTGGATGCCATGAATAATGAAAACCGAAATAAGAAAGGATGCTTAAAATATTTTTGATCAATTAATTGACTCCTCAGATCATTCAAAATAGGACATCAGAACACAAAGTGAACCTCGTTTTCTTCAACACTTTTACACAACGGACAGAGAACATCAAATTTGCTATGCTTCGTGTAACGATAATAATGATTGTCCATTTTGTTTCATAGATATGATGGAACACAATGCATACGTCTGAACTGTCTATAAAAAGCAAAACGTTCGCTTTCTTGAACATGACATGACCATTCTGGCCATCTGCAATCGATTAGTCTATTCCCAAATATCCGAAGGAAATCGTTCATATCTCCGACACCTTTTTGTAACCATACGAAATCAAAACCAAATTCATATAATTCAACCCTCACATTTGAAACCCAGTTTATTCTTCCTCTCGCATCCAACTCATATAACATATTGTATGCTTTCCTTGGCAACCTTGAGATTTCCATTTGTGTTATTTTTGACCAATAATATATACACTTGGTAGCAGAATTCAAATATATTGGATATCTGTTATTTCACCGTAAATTAAATCGTTAGGTGTTTGCATGCTCATTCGTGAAAACTTCTTCAGCGCAAATAAATGAACATTTTCACAATAAGCAGCAGAATCATACAGGCCCCTAAGTTCAGTTCCATATAGTGTGATAGGCTGTATCTGAGAGTCAACAATTTCATAAATAGTTTCAAAGATGTGTTTTCTAATTTTGAAAGCTCTTGCATTATGGAGAGTAATACATGCTTGGCTCTACTTGCTAGGTCTGTATATGCAAAGTGAAGCTTAACTGTGTTGAAAAATATATTCCAAAATATTTATTTATGTTAACTACAGGCATCACCACTCCATTGTAAGTCCACTTTTCTCTAATTCCTACATACTCACCTTTTCTAAACACGATAATGTTGCTTTTTTAACACGTTGACTTTTAATTGAAGTGAAGTTGCAGATCGGAACAAAATTATTTAGTTGAGTTTGCAAGCCTATAACGGTTTCAGACATCAACACGACATCATCAGCCAAAGAAGTATAAACAACTCTAGAATGTCTCAGGTAAACTGTGCACCATGTTTTCCACTTTTAACAACTTCTAAAGTCAACTCGTTAATGAAAAGAGAGAACAAACCAGTACTACATATATCCTTGTTTTTACACCTGAGGTACATTGAATATAATCAGTCATGTTACCCCCACACCGGACTTTAGCGTTTACAAAGAAATACATGCGTATTATGCACTCGAGCAGCTGAACTTGAACGCCAGCTTTTAATAGAATAGGCCAGAGAAGAGTTCTATTCACTGAATCAAATGCCTTTTCAAAGTCTATAAAAGCAACATATAACTTAAGATTTAAAGAAAACTGATTTTGCACAAAGGCCACCAGTTATACCATCTGGCCAAGCAGCTTTACGGTTTTTAACTTTTCTTAATGCAATTACCACCTCCTCGTTTGAAATTGGACGGTTAAATAATCATTTTCCCCTTCATCTTGATTGCAATTGAGTTCACTATTAGGCTCTAAATCTTAAGTTAGAAGTGCCGTAAAAATGTTCATACCAGGTTTCCATACTAATTCTGTTCGCTGGTTGTCTTCTTTTTAATGAAACCCAATGTACGTTCTTCCAAAATTCTTTCTGATTCTCTACAGATGTGATTAGTTCTGTCAATAAAGCGTTGTTAAATTGCTTCCGCTTTATCCGTTGCAAATGTTTATACTCTTCTTCTCGCCCTACAGTAAATATCAATCTTCGGCGTCATGTGTACATTCAAATTTCTTAAAGTAAATTGCGAACATTTTTCTTTTAATTTTATGACATTCAGTATCAAACCAGTCTTTGGACTTCAAATCATAATTAATTCTTGTTTCTTTTTTCATACACTCTGCAGCATCTTTAATACATGAATTGAAAACATTCAAGGCTTCATGTATATTGACATCAATGAGACCGACTGCGCAGTAAATTTTCTCACTGATCCGCTGTGAAACAATGTTATTTATGAACACATCAGCATAATCTTCATTCCAAATTTTTCCAAGGTTAAACTGTTGACAGAATAACTTGTCTCTGACAAGACATTGTAACTACAAAAACTCAAATGAAGTTCACAGACATATGACCGGAGTCAAATCTCCCAGACACTCGTAACTCGCATGAATCACACAATGCCCATACAATTCACATGACATAACAAAGTAATCATCCACGCTGCTTCCGGTGTCTGATATGTACGTGTAGCAACCTTTTCGGTCGCAGTAACACATATCGTTGAGAATGCACAAATCAAATGCGGGTACATATATTCAACATCTGCTCACCGTGATTATTCAGTACAGAGTCTTTTGAAAATCGGTTGACACTTAATGGATGACTTGTATGTTGAAAAATCAAAATATGGAAACTCCTTGACAATGGTGTGAGACATTACCTGTTCGACTGTTTAAATCCCCGCACAACTATATATTTAGTTGTGCGGGGATTTAAACATATATATATATATATATATCTCACACCATATGTATAGGAGTTTCCATATTTTGATATTATATATATATATATCTGTTAAAATAGTATGGTAAAAAGAAGTTTTAAAATCATCAACAGATCTGTTTCGAGCGCTGGCTCTCCTCAGGATATATATATATATAGTTATATAGTTATATATACATCTTCAACGACTAATGGACAAATAATCTTCCAACAATGCAATGGCATTCTCGGAATCAAAACATGCATAATAAGGAGAACCTTCTGGGGTATGTACGAATATACATACGTTATATCTTTGTCTATACCAAACAATTTTTTACTGGTGATTAATGCACCAAACATATCAGATTTCATTTCAATCTCTCTGACATGTGACACAAATATAATATTAACGAGACACCAGATTCCACCTGATCTTCTCCCTTCAGCTGTTAATTTTGTTGCTGGTAAAGAAAACATTTTAAATCCAGAAAATTTAGGAGATTTAAGTTCATCAATAAACGTTTCAACTAAACAAATAAAATCAAACGGCTGAAGAAATGAAACAAAATCATTGTTTTGTAATTTTGAAAGCAGTCCATCAACCTTCCAAAGAAGTAAAGATAATCATCTAGTTTGTTACTTTTGCTGCTAACTACATTTTCCCAGCGCCTGTGTACACTAAATTTATGTACGGAACTTGACACACATTCCAAAGTTGAAACGTACCAAGAGTTCTCGTCAGCCGATTCAACACACTCGCTGTTATCCACTTTCAAATCCCGTGCATGCTCACTTTCATTCTGGGTCACACTGGGCGATGACACCGTGTCTCTTTCAGGATCGTTCCGTCACAAACAAAAACGTCTTCAACAAATTGAGCTGGCCGGTTTCCTATTTGAAGTCTACGAGTCTATCACGAGCGTTAACAGAGAACTTTTTGTCGTCAATCAATAAATAACTGAACACAATCGTGGCTCCCTTTCCCCTCCTGCCTTGCCCTTCTCAAATGCGAAGTCAGCCTTCGTCAGATATCCCTGACCCCTTTTGAAAAGTCATCCCATATGTACACCACAGAGTCTGCAAGTTTGTCTTCAGCTTTAAGAATGTTCACCTTCTGTTTATAAAAGGCGCAGCGGGCTATCACTGGGGAGTCAGGTTGGGAACTGAGCCGGTGGACACGGTCGAACTCCATGTCATCCGTCAGGTCCAGCTTGTCCGTCAGCAAATCCCGCACTAGGCCCTCACAGTCTGCATTGGTCTCCCCATCCCTCCTGGTAGTCCATAGAAGATCACGTTGTTCCACGTGGAATGGCCCTCCAGATCATCCATCCATTTCTCGCAGTCGTCCAGTTTCTGACGTAGGTCGTTGTTGGTCTTCTGCAGCTCCCCATTTTCTCTTCTTAACTCTGTCACCTCCTCCTTCAGTTCCCTCAGCTCAGAGTGAAGAGTTGCATGGTCCTCCGGAAGACTATGGATTTCCTGCTTCACTGCGTCCAGCTTAGTGTCCATATGGTCACTTCTCATGTTCAAGGTGGCCATGAGATCATGAAGTGTAGTTCTGTGGGGACAGATGAAGGCCCAAAAGTGTGAGAGTCCATCGATCTTTCCAGACTGACTCTCCGTAAGGAAATTCCACCACGAAGTCGTGTCTGTCGCGTGGAGTCCCTGCTGGGAGGATGTTCACCCATTAGTCTTGATGAAAAATAGAAATGCAGGAAGATCTATTTCTGTGTCAGTTTCCAATGGTTCAAAAGAGTATGGATTTACACAGAACCCAAGCATTACAATGAAGTTTTTCTAATGCCATGTTGAAGAAGAAGATGGTAATTAATTAGAAAGAGTTAGCAAAGGGGCACTAGCAAATCTTGATAAGCATAGAGAATAGATCATGACTGCTTTGTTCACACCTGACAGTCACTTCCAATAGAAGGCTACGCCATTTGCACTTTGTACTTCTGGGGCTGTGTTCACCCAAATGATGAGAAAGTTGTTGCAGTCACTCCAATGTGAGAAAGTACACAAACACAAAGTCATATACGACTTCCTGTATTGTCCATGGGAAAAACAAAAAAAATTGCTTGGTATGGCCGTGGAAGAAGTCAATTATCCCTGCTAAAACAATCTCCAGGGAATTGTTGGAGCAGGAAAGAGGGCGGGCAGGAAGACAGAATAAAAATGGTCGACAGACCACATCGCAGAATGGACAAGAAAACAATTGAAGTGAACCAGGCCTTGGGTACACAGCTGACAGAATTGGAGGAGCTGGTAAAATGTTCTTCATTATGGTGTCCAATGATTTCTCACAGAGTTAAGGAAGAAGAAGAGGATAAAGGAGAAAAAAGAGTATCAGGACAAAGTGACATTTATACTGAACACTATTGGATATGCTAATGGATTGTTTTATATCCATATGAAAGTTGAATAAAGAAGGAACAGCAAGTATGCTGTTTGAAGGAGGGAAATTCCACAAACGCACATCTAGTTCAAATAATTGTGGAAAGGAATCCTCTCAGAGTTACAAAATCAGGTCTTAAGTCTATGTGTTACTTTCTAGATTATTCATTCTGAAGCCAAATATATAAGTAAACAAATTCAAAAGAGGCTGTGGGAGGGAGAAGATACAATGCTAAAATCGCATGAACTATACAACTGAAAGCTCATTAAGAAGTGATGCATATCTTCCTGACTGTTAACATTTTCAAACAGAAAATATAACTTTATGTTGGATACTAAAGTGACGAAATTAGAGAAACATTATGTGCAAAACAAAGAAAAGGATGGAACAAGTATCCATGCCAAGACCGCATAACAATTAGATTCATTCAAAGTAAACTGGATATGACATTTTTTATTGGATATGACAAAGTTATTCACCATTACGTCAATTAAAGCCAAATTTATAGTGTCCGGATATAGATGAAAAAATTACTATGGACGTATTTGATTGACAAAAAGTAACTACTCTTGGAAATACGTCGTGTCAGACTGCATTATATTCTTCCAAAAACCTGAGCGAAAGACTACATGAATTACTTGCCAAAGCCATGTTTTTCAAAGAAGCATTCAAATATATTCATAGATCGTTTATGAAATAGACAGATAAGATCACTCGAGTCTGCAAAGCTGAATGCATAAAGTGTAGTAAATTTTACAATAAATTCATATTTGTGATTTTTATTTATGTGTGAACCAGCCGTAAAAACCTAGTTAACATTACATAAAAAATAAAAGGATTAAATCTAGTATCTATACAAGTCACACATTGCAACTGGTAATTAGAGAATAGAACAATTGTCGAGCAAATTAGCATTTTACTGCAACGTTTAAGTACATATAGAGTAGACCCTTTAATCTATCAGTGGCTGATTTGCTGGGGTCTGTTAACGTTGGATAAAATTGTATGAGTGTTCTGACAGAAATGGTGGAGCGTTTGGAACAAAGGTGGGTGTATGGTATGTTTTTTTAAGAATCTTTCAAACTGAAACAAACAAATAAGCAAACAAAGAAAAAAGCAAACCAAAGAAATGAATATTCGAACCACAAAATGGAATAAGTAATGGTATACATGCCCAGAAAAGGTTAGCAAAAAAAAAAGACAGAAAGTGGAGGAAGGCTTTAGGATGGGGGGTGTACACAAATTTAGACAGAAAATTACTGATTCTTCCATTTTCAATTTCTAGTTATTTGATATTTTGCGCTTTTTTTTATGTGTCTTTTTTATTGCAAATTTCCTCCTCTGTATACTTTGCTCATTCAAAGTCAAAGAACACTAAGTGTTATCATAAATCCTACCCATTATCAGATTTTGAGCTAGTTATGACGTCGTCATCTTCTGGATATGTGACACATGAAGGACGCTTAAATTTGCTCCTTGGGAGTTTGGTGGACTTAAATGTAACTGTGCCACTACAAAACAATGTTGCAGTAAGCTTCAAAGATACGATGCGACCAACCGTCAACGTCATTTTATCTCGATGGTTCATAAACGATTCAACAGGCCATTTCAGGCTGTCAAAATCCATGTCTGGGAAAGGGACACTGATTTTACATCTGACTGTATGCATGTCTTCTCTGCCAGAAAAATATCTATGACTATATATCAAAGAATATTTTTCTGAAAGTGATGCCTACTATTTTCAACTGTTCTTCTCATTCTTTCTGTGGATAAAACACCCCAAGAGCTGGCCAATGGTTTGTGGAACTGTTCTGTGCATCACTATGCCAGTTTCCATCACCATGTGGACTGTAACCACCATATAGAATGTGAAGATGGGCGGGATGAAACGGAACACTGCCCTTTCAGCAGTCCTCAGTGTCAGGGTTTGGTGGCATTTGAAAACAGCTGTTACAAATTTGTGAAGGGTGTTAATCCACCTGCTGGCGATAACACAGATCTGAATGCAATAGGAAACTCATACTGTAATTCACATGGGGGCAAGTTACACTTCCAAAGTGTGTTGATGACTGGTTTCATTCTCTTGCAAAGAAAATGAACATGCAAATACATACATCAAGGTTACAAAGGCTGTTAGTTGGCATTTACTCTAACGATCTCTCTTTACCAACTATGTATAGACATGAGGTAATGGATGGTAATTCTGCACTGTTTCATTGTTTCGATTTTTTTTCCTGTGTCGACAGTATGTTTGAGGATTATAGTGTTCAGTCATCTTTCCAATTAATCATACACACAGGATTGAAACAATGTTACATTACATTAGGTTATATTGAAAACGAACTGGTACTATCCTCTGTAGTTCAGATAAGCAGAGCTGGCATTCCAATGGGTTAGTGTGTGAATTCAGGCCAAACCAGACAGAGCAGCCCTCTTATAATTCAGTGGTGTTCTCTTTAAGGAATATTACCACTTGGCAGCAAACAATCATAAGGTGTCTAAGTGGTCACCTGACACATTCATTCCTACTGTGTGGTACTACCAATATAAAGTGTGTGCAGAAGAACTCATACAATGCAGTTTTTCAGGTCAAATAGAGCACATGAATAGAAGTTTCTTAACGGATTTCCTCATTGATTTATCACCATTATTTGGCTGCAGTGATGAGGTCACACTACTATCGTACACACTGATATGTGACTTTATACCTGACTGTGAAGACGACAGTGACGAGACAGTGTGCATGAATCCGGTTTGTTTTAACACATTTACATGCACAAATGGTCAGTGTCTGCGCTATAGTTATGTGTGTGATCAATACCACAATGTTGGGACGAATCAGATGAAACATCTTGTAGCAGATTCATTCTACTACACACGAGTCCAGCATATAGCCCATCCCCTGTTCTCATTGATTTCGATGGCGTGAGAAAGTTCACATATGTGAAAATGAATTCTACAGAACCCTGTCCTGACAGCCACTACCGTTGTCCCGGGGGAGTTCAATGACTGCCTGCCTGTCTACACACGATGTAATGGGATCAACGACTGCCTGGACCATCAGGACGAAGAAGGATGTGACGATCTGAGGTGTCCAGGGTTTTTTCAGGTGTAGAGCATCAAAGATCTGTGTGCACAGTGAGAACATGTGTGATGGCTGGTCTCACTGCCCAATGCATGATGATGAACTGTTGTGTGACGTGACCTGTCCTGTAGACTGTTTGTGTCAAGGTCACACATTCCTGTGCTCTCAGCCCTTCTCCATTGCACCTTTCCCTCACATTCGCTACTTAGATGCAACAGGGTCTGGTCTGACACTATCAGATGTGAATTATCATGTTTCGCTTTTTCACCTGATCCTTGTCAAATGTTATTTAACTGTTTTGCATAACCTTGACCTGCCAAATTTAAGGGTTCTCAATCTCAGTGAGAACAAGTATCAATACATAAATGTGACATCATTAATTAATTTAAGAAATCTTCAAATATTGTCCCTGGCCAAGAACCCGTTAATTGCTCTCTGTACTGACTCGTTATCTGATATTCAGCAACGTACATTGACAAATTTAGATCTGTCACACACGTCTTTGACAATGCTAAAAACTGATATCCTCTCACCATTTCCGAGACTACAGGTACTGAGTTTAAATGTTACTTCCATTCATAGTATCAGCCCTGATGGGTTCAAATTCACACAGCAACTGACAAAACTATACATGGATGGTAGCCCTGTAAGAACATTCCCACATGATATTTTCAAAGGTCTCTCTCATCTGGAAGTCATTGTTGCAGAACACTTTAAGTTCTGTTGCGACGAAATAGTCCCTCGTGGCCTTCAATCATTATCTTGCTATGCTCCAAAAGATGAAATGTCATCATGCAAAGATTTACTGCCAGAGTGGACATACCGAGGGTTTCTGTGGCTGATCATGTGTCTGTCAGTGACTGGAAATGTCTTCTGTTTCTGTGCACGTTGCTTCACAACAGGAAAGACCTCTCAAAGTGGTTTCAGTGTGTTTATCATAAACCTTACGCTGGCTGATTTTCTGATGGGCGTTTACATAGCTATCATTGGAGCAGTTGATGAATGGTTTCGTGGCAAGTATCTCTATTACGATGAAGTGTGGAAAAGTAGTAACACCTGCAAGCTGGCTGGGTTTCTGTCTTTGTTGTCCAGTGAGGTGTCAGCACTAATTATTTGGTTCATCACAATGGACCGTTTCATTGTTCTTCACTTTCCATTTAGCACAATTAGATTTGATAGAGACTCAGCTGCAGTAGCTTCTCTGATGGCTTGGCTCGTTGGTATTCTTTTAGCTTCGATTCCATTACTTCCAGTCACTTCACACTGGGAATTCTATGGCCAGACAGGTATCTGTATTCCGCTGCCAGTTACAAGGCGTGACTTCCAAGGCAAGCTTTATTCTTTCGGTGTACTGATTATCTTTAATTTCCTTCTGTTTTTACTTGTATCTGTAGGTCAGGCCCTCATCTATTGGACAGTACAGACCAATACCTTGAAAACCAACACAACAAAAACATCACAGGACATGACCATAGCTCGGCGTTTAATTTCTGTAGCAGTAACTGATTTTATGTGCTGGTTTCCTATTGGGGTATGTGGGCTGTTGGCACTGGTCAACATTCCAATACCTAGAGAGGTGAGCGTGGCCTTGAGTATTTTTGTTTTACCCTTGAACTCAGCTGTTAACCTTTCATGTATACATTCAACACGCTGGCAGAGAAGTGGAGGAAATCCAAGGAAGTAAAGTTACTAAAATGGTTGGAAATCCATGCTGACCTGGTCAAAAGCTAGTTCGTGCAGGCTTTCACAGAACTGCTGCACAGACCACAACATTGTATGTAATGTATTGTTGTGTTTTGCCAATACAAAGCTGCAGAATACTTTATGCAATGATCATCATAAATCATCGTGTAGACTGGCAAACAAGTTAAAAGTGTGAAAAGTATATAGAAACAGTTACACACACACACACACACACACACACACACACACACACACACACACACGCATAAATACACACACACACACACACACACACTCTATCTCTCTCTCTCTCACTCTCTCTCTCTCTCTCTCTCTCTCTCTCTCTCTCTCTCTCTCTCTCTCACACACACACACACACACACACACACACACACACACACACACACACACACACACACACACACGCACGCACGCACGCACGCACGCACGCACGCACGCATGCACACACTCACACACACACACACACACACACACACACACACACACACACACACACACACACACTGTATGAACATGTAGTCCATATGAAAACAGACAGTCGTCAATTTTAAGCCGAAATCATAATACACTAATTAATCTACAACAAATGAAACCGACACTTTCACATGGGCATGTTGTTTACAAGACATAATACATGTTTCCAACACGCATGCACGTTTCATGATTTTATCCATCATCTGTCAGTCGTCTGTCAGCTAGGATGCAATGTAGCATATGGCTCCTCTTGGCATCAGGTTCGTCCTCTGAGCAGTATATAACCTCCAGCCCTCTAAGTCAAATCTGGTGAAATGGGAAAAAAAAAAACAAATGACCTACCGTTCTGTGCTCTTTCAGGGCAAACAAATATGGCCAGCTACACAAGGGGGAGAAAATCAAGTGCATGAGGAGATAGTCCACATATATATATATATATATATATATATATATATATATATATATATATACATGCATGTATGTATGTATGTATGTATGTATATAATTCTTAGCTGTTGTCAGAACTTTTTGATCTCCCTCTGATCTCTCTCTCTCTCTCTCTCTCTCTCACTCTCTATAACCGCCACCGACCGGTGCGGACGTGTTTTTCCCGAGCTCTGCGTTCTGTTTATTTGCTGTGTCGTGTTTCTATGTAATTCAGTTTTCCTCCCGTGCAGGAATTGACCAAACAGTGCCTGGTGCTTCATGCATTGTTTCTGTGAACAGAAGTGGATTGTTCTTAATTTGAATACGTGTGTTTTAAGGGAAATTATCAGTGTATTTCTTCAACCAGCTTGTGTGGTATTGTCCCGCGGATGCGCGGCGAGACGCCTTGATTGCTTCCAGCTGTTGAAGCAGTGATCCTCCAGGCGCCCTAAGTGGCCTCATCTGTCGTCACCCCGTAAGCCGATCCCCTTGCCGAGGAAACAACCCCGGCCTGAAGTTTGTACAAGGGACGACTGTTCGTGTCTGTGGCCAGTGTGTGCACAAGTGGGCAGTAAAAACCGGCTAATTAATTTGTGGTGGAGATCAGATGGACCTCGTCAACCCGTGTTCCCTTGCTCCGATTTTCCCCACTCCATCCTGTCTGTGTTGTGCTTAAACTACATCACAAGTACAACTACAGTACAGCACGTCTTCCCCGGCCAATATGGCCGTCACAGTCTACATGTACCCCCCCCCCCCCCCCCCCCCCCCCCCCCCCCCTCCAACATGGTCAAGTCGTCCACAGTAATTGACGATGCAGTCTGCTGTTAGAAATGTGCAGTCAGGCAACACTGAACTTAAAGCAACGCTTGACACGAAACAGAAAACTTTCAGGTGTTCCCAACTCCAAACTCTCACACGTTGGCGCGATGCTTTGGCTCTTCGCTACCTGAATGACCCTGTCCCTGACTCTCCGTTCAATATAATATGGGAAGACAGGGATGCGGGCAATAAAGTTGTTAAAGTACCGCTGTGCTGTGAGGAGGTTTCGAAATACAATTTAGCAAAGACATTTGTTCAGATCTACATGCATGACACTGAAAAATGCCTTACAATATAACACTCTATTTCCTCAAAAAAATAACAAGAAAAAAGGGTGCTGGCTCATGCTTAATCCAGGGTTTTAAGTGTGAGGCATGGGCAAAGACTGAATTCCAAATATTGTGTGCCATTGTGGGCAAACTCCAAGACTCTGGCATGGATGCCAGCCAGGTGTGGGATGAGCACAGGGTGCTGGGCTACATCACCGAGGACAATGCCAACAGTGACCAGCAGGACAATGCAGGAACTCAGAGTGAAGGCCCCGTTATCGTTGAACTTGCAGATACAGCCCAGCCACCAGGTCACCACGGAGTCCGCATCACTGTGTGATTCACAGTCTGTGAGGTCAACAATGATGTCACAGAGACTGCCAGTGACACTGGCCCCACTACCCCAGAGATAACAACTACCAGTGACACTACCCCACAACCCCAGAGATGACAACACTACCAGAGTGACACTGACCCCACTACCCCAGAGATAACAACTACCAGTGACACTGACCCCACTACCCCAGAGATAACAACCACCAGTGACACTGACCCCCCACTACCCCAGAGATTACAGCTACCAGTGACACTGACCCCACTACCCCAGAGATTACAGCTACCAGTGACACTGACCCACTACCCCAGAGATAAGCACAATTACCAGTGACATTGACCACACTATCCCAGAGATCAGAACAACTACTAGTCAGACTGACACAACCACCACAGAGGAGACCACTTCTACTGACAACACAGACCCCCCACCACCACCAATGCCAGTACAAGCACAGAAGCTAAGAATTGCATCCAGTGCTCTCTTTCTTTCACTGCATCTGTCTGTATATCTTGCATCAAAAGCCTTGATGCAGATATTAAAACTCAGATTGACATCAAACTGAGGATCTTAAAACAGGCGATGCAGGAGAAAATTGACAGTCTGCAAGATGAGTGCAACACACTACGCAATCAGCTGAAAGAACAAACGAAGCTGATTGACAGTGTGTCTGACCGTCAAAACACCTCTTGAAATCAGCACGTGACTGTCAACACCATACCACGTCCACTGTAAAGTCATCAAAAAAGTCAACGCAACCAGAACTAAAACAACTGGAACAATCTAGCGACGTGTGTACTAAGCATAGTGGTGTGTTACGACTGACAAAGAACAGACTGCCACTCACGCTGTGACCGACTCCGTCACTGTCACCAGCAACAAACCAGCCTTTGACAGACAGCAGACTGACTCCACCCCTGTCATAGGTAATACCACAGCAGCAGTCTCTGACCGACAACTCAGTCAAACTACCCCAAAGTTCAGGATCCGTCTTCCCCCGAAAGGCAAAATTGTCAACTTCATTGTGGGGGATTCTAACCTTCAGTATATTGACCGACAGAGACTGGACAGGACGGGGCTCACCCATGTACGCACAATGCCTGGGGCGAGGGTGACTGACGTCACTGCTGCCCTCAGAGATTGTGCAGTAAGAGAGGATGTGCAGCAGATGGCATTGCATGTGGGGGGAAACGACCTTCACAGACACTACTCTGTAGACACGCTACAGCAGGACTTTGGTCAGCTTCTGGGACAGGTGTGAAAGAGTTTTTCCTGCTGCCAAAATTGCTGTCTCTGCCCTACTTCCTAGAAAACCTATTCCTTTGAAATTCATTAATTTTGATGAATAGGAACTGCATGTCCTATGTGCAGAAACAAGCGCATGTTTTTTGTTTGAAACAAATTTCGTTGACCAAAATCTTAGGATCGTTCAAAGCTATTTCACATCGGATGGTATTCACCTGTCTGCCAGTGGCTTATCGCTCTGGTTACGGCAAATCATTCAGTTTCTGGCACTCCGTGTGAACCGGCCTCCACGGAATACGGGTAATGGTGCAAACCCAGAGCTATTTCAGGAATGGCCCATTGCAACAAACCATAACAGACCACAATCTTCAAAATTAAAAGAAAACCAAGTCAAGCAGCCTGTCCCTATTGAGTTCCGTTGGAGTGTGCAGCCCATGTACCCCCAGTCAGTAGAAATCGTCCTGATTCCTATCCTACAAATTTACCCCCAGAGACGGTTCAACGTAGTTCAAACAATCACTTGGACAATGCTCCTGAAAGTGTCCACCAGAAATCCAATTCCTCTTCTTCTAATGAAACCTTTTTCCCACCATGCAATGCCACCCATGCCGTACTTTAACAGACCTCCCATTACATCAATGCCGATGTTTCCCCCCATGTGGCCTTTCTCCCCCTTCCCTCCTCTGCCTTTCAATCCTTGGACACAAATGATCCTTATCTTCCCTCTCCCCCTGCTTAACAGAAATTCCGGTATCTGGAATTCAGATAACAGCTTGCTGCCTCGCCTTCTAAGCGCAGGCCTGAGCCCTGCCTACCCTTCCTCCCGCCCAAATTTACCCATCCCCTGCCGCTCAGCTCCACCCCCTCCCCCTCACCCCCCAGCCGTGTCTTCTTCCCCTCCTGCTTGCTTGCTCCGTCTCACCTCCACCTTCCCACCACGCGCTGACTCCTCCTCCCTTCCCCCCCCCCCCCCCCCCCCCCCCCCCCCCCCCCCAACCCTGTGAGTCTTGTTTCCCCCCTGTATTGCTTAGTTACTGTGGATGACTGTACTACTGTGACCCGGACAGCTTGAAAGCGACATTTGTATTGATTGGTCATACTTTCCTGAATATTGTTATCATACACATATTTGGATTGTCCTTTGGACTGAACCTCATTGCCCTGCTTTTTGGATTTTGTGTGTTCTTGAATATTTTATAATTGCTGATTTTATATTTTTAATTGTTGTTGTAACAGTATATCTATTTTGTTTTATTGCATAGGACTTTGCTGTAGAATTAATACGATGGACTATTGTAATGTAATTAATACTGATACTGGATTACGCATTGGTCACCTAAATGTTTATCATCTGCCAAATAAGATTCATGATGTCTGTTTTCTTCTAAACGAATCCCCTTCTATTCATCTGCTTGGTCTTAGTGAAACTCGCCTTGACTCCCGTTTCACTGACACAGCTTTATCCATAACTAACTATAACTTTGTCCGACGCGATGCACATCACTCTGGTGAAACAGGACTTGGAATATACATTCATCAAAGCATCGCTCACTGTACAAAAAGGCGGCGTGACCTTGAGCCTGATAATGTTGAATGCATGTGGCTGCAGGTAAAACCCTCCAACTCAGCCCCTCTTCTAGTTGGATATATGTATAGGAATCCAGCTGCCACCTTCCTCTGGTATGACAACTTTGTACGCATGATGGATGATGTATATAAGAGCTATCCAAATGTCATTCTTCTTGGTGATTTTAACATTGATCTGTTAAAACGGCAGCCTGCCTGGGATGCGACCACCACACTCTTTGGCTTGCATCAGCTTATTCATAATCCAACTAGAATCGCAAAGACATCTTCTACATTGGATCATATCTACACGAACAACAAAGCCATGGTATCCAATATAACTGTGGGCAACAAAAGCATAAGCGACCACTGTCTGATTTTGTGCACTTGGCCTTGTAAACTTCCAAAGCAACAGAATAAGGGCCACACAACCATTCAATATCGCAGCTTCAAAAATTTCAGTAAGGATGAATTTTTCCTCGACTTAAGCTTAGCTCCTTTCTACAGTGTACTCAAATACACAGATCCAAATGAAGCGTATAATACCTGGTATAATATATTTCTCTCAATCGTTCATAAACATGCTCCACTTAGAAGAAAAAGGGTAAAACACAGAGTACTTCCCACTGGCTGACAAAAGACATTGTTATAGACATGGCACTAAGGGATGCACTTAAAAAGCAAAAAAAAGTAGATGAAAATAAAAAAAGCAGAGAAACAGAGTATCAGATCTAGTTAGAAAATCAAAATCTGAGCATTTTAGGAAACTGATAAACGCAAACAGAGATACAGCATCATTATGGTGTGCTGTTAATGAAATAACTGACGAGTCAAAAAAAGAAATCAGATAATACTGCGACTATGTGGTCTGCTAACACTTTCAACAATCATTTCCTTCAGTTAACCGAATCAGTACAGACGGCTGCCAATGTTACATTTTTTTAATCGATATGAGACTCCAGCTGTTCTCCAATCGTTTTGCCAAGAACGATTAAATACAAGAGATTCATTTAGCATCCCCTTGCTTGCTATTAATGAAGTTGGTTCTTTAATTTCAAAACTTAAAAATAAAAAAGCAATGGGTCCAGATAACTTAAATGCTTCTATACTCAAGCTTGCTCTACCTTACATTGTTGATGCCCTTACGTATGTTTATAATTTGTGCATTGATCAGAATGTCTTCCCATGTGGTCTAAGGCTGCAAAAGTCATTCCCTTACCCAAATCAAGAGATCTCACTGATTTTAACCATTTTAGACCAATATCTCTTTTATCCATTGTATCGAAACCTAT
>JADBJO010000246.1:829647-845482 GCA_016801955.1 Conus betulinus | reverse complement strand
AATTCGAGGTTCGATAGGAAGCCAGTGTAAGTACTTAAGAAGAGAAGAGGAGTGATGGGTTCATATCTTTTTCTTCAGTAGGTAAGTCTAGCGGCACTGTTTTGGACTTTTTTTTAAGTTGAATGAGAGATGAGGAAGGCAGACCAGAGAGAGTACTGTTACAGTGTTTAATCTGGAAAGGACCACGGTTGAAACTAGCTGTGCTGTTCTTTCTTCTGAAAGCTAAGGCCAGATAACAGCCATCTTCCTCAGATGAAAATGTGAAGTGCGACAAAAAAAGGATATTTTAGTATCCATGGATACTATTTCATGAAAATGAACGCCTAGGTTCAGAAGGCTTGTTTGTTTGGTTCTTGTACTTGATTTAGACCGTAACCGTCAGCCGTTGCTTAAACGTTTGCTTTACCTTCATTTAGTTTTAATTGATTCATATTCAACCGATTTTTTACGTCACAAATGCATGACTGTATTTCGCTCGAGATAACAGAACATTCTGGATGAAGATCAGCTTTTTGAACATCAGTGTCACCAGCAAATTTTTCAAAGGTGAAACTATTATTCTGAATGATGGAAGAAAGTGGTTGTGTGTACAAAACAGACTATCACAGACCCCTGGGGCACACCAAAGGAAGAGTTGTATTGTCATTTCTTAGGCATGCAGAATGTTGTATCATAATTGCTCTATTCTCATTTTTAGGCAAGCGCAATGAGTATTTTATTTGTTCTAGTCTCGTTGTTTAGGCATGCTCAATGGTGTGTAATAAACTGTCTCCATTGTCGATAAGACCTCGATTGATTCTTTTGGTTTAGTTGCCTCACAAAACATATTGGAAATTGTTCACGTGCAAACAAATCGTACACTGAATTTAATTCAAATCATTTTGGACATGCATTCACTTTGATCTTCCATTAAAAAAACAAAAATAAGAGTGAAAAACGTCTACTTCTTCTTTATGTTCCTTAAATTATAGCTCTGTATTGCCAGTGGGTAATTAAAATGCATATTGAAGACTTAAAATTTGGGTTGAAAAATAAGGAGACTGGGCTTTCTTAAATTCTGATATGGAATAGGTTTTTTTTTTATTTTAAATATTACTCAAATTCTATTTAGTCTTCTACCAATGCAAGAAAATGTATATTTGCAATATGAAATATATATTTGCAAGTGTTAATCCTGTAAAAATCATCAGACCTGTTGATGATTTTAAGGTTAGATTCCCATCGCCACATTCAAAGGATACAGCATTATTAGAAAAAAATAAACTATCTGCTGCTCTAATCGTCCTAAAATGTGTTCCTTCAATGCCTTTGTTTTGTTGTTGTTGTTGTTTCGTTGTTGTTGTTGTTGTTATTGTTGTTATTGTTATTGTTGTTGTCATTATCGTTGCGATTTTGGCACGTATCATATTATGTAGAAGGCCCAATTAATCCACATCAATACGCTGTCCTTTTATCTCGTCACAATTTCTGTTTCTGTTATTTAGAAATTTCTTTGAACGAAGAAAAGCTTCAATCATAATATTTGTTTTTGTTTTCCTTCCAAAATATGTTCCATCACTCTAGTACTTTTTGGTAGACATGTTGTCATTCTGTCTTTATTTGTTTGAAATATTTCAAGTCTACTTAGGCATTCAGGACGCTCGTCAAGGCCAGCTAACTAATTTGTGTCCAATATAGCTGTGGCATTTTCAATTTCACATTGTTCTCTATATTGTTCAGTGAATGTGTCTCGAGCTTTTTTTTTTTTCCTTTTGGACTTTGGACTTCATTTTTAGCTGTATTGGGCACGCTAAGTCACCTGCCTTCAAATTTACCATTCCTTGTTTCATTGAGTTACATTAATTTTTCATGATATATTTTGTCTACTATCAGAGTGCTCTCTTCACACTATCTTCATGAATTGTTTAGTTCTCAAGTTTCAATTCTCAGCCCACAAAAATTAGCCGATTGTGCTTTTCTCCTCCACAGTGATTTATCTATGCTTACAGCGTAAAAAAGACGACTTTCATTCCTAATTGTCTAATTTCTAATCAGTCGATGTGTCTATCTATCTATCTACAAACCTGCCTACCTAACCACCTACTACCTACCTACCCATCTACCTTGCTAGCCATCTATCCATCCATCCATCCAACCATCAATCACCCATCCATCTGTCAGTCTCTGTCTGTCGTCTGTTTGTCTGTCTGTCTGTCTTTCTGTGTATCTTGCTAGCTGCTCATCTTTCTTCTTATGTCTTAGCGTATTTCTCTAAACAGGTTACTGATTATTTTGTCAATTTGTTTAATGCTGTTCCATGGAGTCCTCGAGATCGAATGACATAAGGCTTGCAGTCAGGTTGCTTATACTCGCTGGAGACGAATACAATCGATCACAACAACCCAAAATAAAACAAAAACATGACGTGCGTGTGCAGGCTTCTGGCCTGTTTGTATGAGCGAGAGCTTATACTCAGATGCTCTAGCGTTTGCATGTTTCCAAGCAGCATGTTTATATTTTTCAATGGAGCAAGACCTGCTGTATGTGCATACATTGGTACCTGCGAACGGTTGTGTGTGTGGTGTGTGTGTGTGTGTGTGTGTGTGTGTGTGTGTGTGTGTATGTGTGTGTGTGTGTGTGTGTGTGTGTGTGCGCGCGCGCGCGCGCGTGTGTGTGTGTGTGTGTGTGTGTGTGTGTGTGTGTGTGTGTGTGTGTGTGTGTTTTATTCATATCTTCAGTATCTTGAAAAAACTGTCCATTAAGAAAACGAAAAACAATAATAAGGCAGAGAAAGAGAGATAGAGAAATATACTCCGCTCTCTCTCTCTCTCTCTCTCTCTCTCTCTCTCTCTCTCTCTCTCCCTCCCTCTCCCCTCTCTCTCTCTCTCTCTCTCTCTCTCTCTCTCTCTTGCAATCACACATAGGCATGCGCGCGCATGCATGCATGCATACAAACGCACACACATACATAGGAAAGGAGCGGCCGATGCTGTGTACATAGATTTACTACACTCCAACGTGTACTTGAAATGCAGTGAGTACTGATTGAATCGAATTACATTCATTTCCAGTCTTTTTGTTAATAACACATGTTCTAGAAAATTGAGAGGGTGCTTGTTTGCTACATGGTATTCATTTCTATTGTTCACACCACCACTGCCACATACCAAAAAAATGGATTTCTTAAAAACAGTTTTCTAGTCATCACAGACTTCTGACAGTTTACCATTTCCAATCTTTGCACCCTCTCATTAACTTACACAACAAACCACAAGTTGTGCTTATGCGCTTATCAACAAAAGACTATAGCCTATTCTAAGTTTTAGAGCACGTTCCTGAAAGAAGAAGAAAAAATATGTTATTCTTCATATGAATTTTAATGTAAAGAATTTTCATCAACCTTTTTTCTCACCTTTCATTTTCTTTATCATGCCTATCTGATGGTTTTGGTCTTTACAATAGCCAGCCATGGCCTTCAGTTAACAATTCAACAAGACACCTGCAAAACTATGAGGGACTGCATTCTTGCAGAGCTTCCCTGTAACTATGGCGTCGCCAACCACTCTTCTTCTGTCTCTCCCTATAACTACACACCATACAGGTAACAAATCTCCCTGAGCTCGTTGTTCACCACTCACCATGCATGCAGACCTGCAGTGTGGATCCTGAGCCAACAGAGTCACCATAGACACGATCTTCTCCCTCTGACAGCGGAGGAGGAAATGCTGGTAAGAAAGGCCGCCACTCTTTCAATGAAAACATTGCGATCATTCTTCAAAAGGAAATTGTAGAGCTTTGGTCAGCACAACCTAACATCTAGCGAGAACTCCTATTGGCTGACTGACTTCAATTTGAAACTGGCCGTTAACTGGTATCCATAACTATTGCTAACATACCTCTGCTGCCAGTTTTAAAGTGTGTTTTACTACAGGCATATGTAGTAAACACCTGAAGTGAGAAATGAAAACTAACGAATGCGTGATGGCCAATCCACAAGGAAGCTCAATTGTGGGAAGGAAGTAGTGTGTTGGAGCTGCATGTCAAATGATTGACCGTCCAGCCGCCATGAATCTGACATCAGAGTAAAACAAGGCAGGAAGAACAGACATCACTCAGCTGGCACTCAAACAAACGATGACAAGGAGTGGTTAGTGTGATGCAAAAACCTCATTTATGATATTCCTAGACACATAATTTCAAACACAACGACATGCAGTCATGAGTTCAAATATCAATAGCATTCGCAAACCTTCTTCTCTTCTCTCTTTCTCTCCCTCTCCATCCTCCAAAACACAAGTGCTTCCCCTAAAAATATGAACAAACATTAAATCACAATTTTCTTGGTTCACTGCCTGAAACCATACCTGAAAAGTATTCCTCATTTAGAACAACATTTTGCTAGCGTACAATTATAGTGGATATATATATATGAATATATATATATATATATATATTATATATATATATATATATATATATATATATATATATATATATGAACGTGCTACCATTATCAATGCATCTCCACATGTCTCTGTTGCACCTTTTCTTTATGTGTGAAACGTCAAAAAGTCTGTCTATGGGAAATAATTCAGTTAGTAGTAGCTTCGCTTTGTACAAACATGGTCTAACTCCTGAGAGAAATTGACAAAATATCATTATAGTTTCCTTAATAAAGAAATGGTCAGTAACTCAAAAATATAAGCAGGAAAAAGGCCAAAAAAAGGTAATTACATAAGGCCAAGAGACGAACAGATTGTAAATTGAGGTGGGGGTGGGGAAATCAAATCGGGAGGAAGGAACTGTAAGAGCGGGAAAGTAGTTTTGTAGGGCTTGGGTGGTACTGGTGGTGGCGCAAGTTGAGTATTTCATTTACTCACCCACCCCCAAGGAAAAAGAAACTGACAAGCAAGCGAGTAGCCAGAAAAACAAACAAAGAAAAAATGAAAAACGAAAAAAAAAAAAGAAGAGACGCTACAAATACCAGATCATCCCTTTGTGTAAACCGATCCTTTACTGAGAAAACCTCAAGCGATTATGATTTTGAAAATCAAAGAATAATAATATATATAGATATTTAAAAAGTACGCATACATAAACCGGCACATATAACATAAAATAGTGTTATTCTAGTCATGATTTTCCTTCACTTCAAGATCAGGAAAAAGAGTTATGTGACAAGAAGTTCCGCTATTAATTAACTGTGACGTCAACGTAAATTATGACGTCAACTTAAAATGACATAGGTAACTACATGACGAAAATAAAAATATTGACGAGAGAGAGAGCAAGAACTAACGGCCGAGGCTTTAGTGTCCAGCTTATTTTATTTTGTTTAAATCGTCGTTTTCTCCGTAGTGATACTATGTGGAGAGGCTGACTTTTAAGTCAGTAGTGCGTCGATGTTCATGGTGTATGTGCGATACTTCTGATGACGGCACCAGTGAAATATGTACCAGGAGTTCTATTTGTTATAAATTGTCGTGAAGGCTGTGTCGCCGAGAAAGACTTAAATCTCCTGCAAGAAAATTTATGTGCGCTAATTGTACTATCTCATGTGTGTCGGTGGGCTGAGTTTATTGATGTGAACATTGTAATATCAATACACGGAGAAAGTTAATTAATTTTTGTTTTAGATCAACTACACGTCGAATCGAAGTTTATTGTGTTCTATGGGACTTTTGCTGAAAAAAAAAGTGTTCTCCGGGGATTCAATATTGATTGTTGTGCTTGTGAATCTGCGATTCTTCTTCAGTGGATTACTGTGCTTTATGAATCTGCGGTTCTTCTTCTAAGGATTGCTGTGCTTTGTGAATCTGCGGTTCTTCTGCTATGGATTACTGTGTCCTGTGAATCTGCGGTTCTTCTTCTGATAGTTCGACGTGATTTATTGTGCTGGTTGTGTGTGAGACTCTGTTTCTTTTCTTCATCGCTTGTGTTTGTGAACAGCTGTGTTTACCGTGTGGGGACCTTGGTTATCCTTCTTCGTCTTATTTTAGTGCTGTAGACTGTGGCTTCAAGAGTGCTGTGGAACCGAGTGCATTGACTGTATGTGTGAGACACTGTGGACGGCGCCGGCGAGATCTGTGAGTGATATCAAGATCTGTAATATGATATGCTGATATTGGATGATTGAAGTTCCTGTGTATTGATATCTTGATCTATATATTATGTAGTGATATGTATTGATTTGTACCAATTCACATGAATGTATATTTTGATGGTTCAGGCAGCATAATTATAATAAGAAAGAAAAAAACTCGTGTGTTGCCTGGCTATCCATGTGCGTATGGTGTGCGTGTGTGTAGGGAATAATTTTTACACGCATCCAAAACTTTTGAGAGCGAGAGTCAGACAGCAAAACACGCACCACACACCCATCCGTAAACATTAACGTTTTTGGAGTTAATCATTGACCAGAATGGACACCAAGATGGTCCCAGGAGTGACACCATAACTACCATCAACACCAACGCCAAAGTTTAAACCATTCAACAGGACCGATGTACTGTGAAATCTGGGATAATGTGTGTGTTTGACTGTGAACTCCTTTGACATGGAAAGAAAAAGACAAACATGGCGTCAGCTCACCTATCAAACGTAAACTTCAACGTGGTACAGATTCGTTTCAGTCAGTGTCTAGTGTCTCAAATGACTCAGTGAATAAGTCTACAATGAAAGTTGCCATGTGGTGGTGACCTGACTTGACTGGGGGGGGGGGGTGTTGGGGGGGGGGTGGGGGGGGGGGGGGGGGGGGGGGGGGAATCTGGGGGCATCAGTAGACGTTTGAGGTTGACACAGTTCCTTTCTCCACCACCACCGGTGGTGCAGGGGGACGCTGCTAACATTCGTCTGCTGGTGTGTAGGGTGGGCATGGCTTGTTTTCAACCACTTGGCCAGTGGTGGGTTGGCAGGGTTGTGGGTTACTATGTATGGGGTTCTCTTCCCTGTGGCACCATGCTGTTTTGTACCTGAGCGTTTCTTTTCACGTGCAACGGATGACACCTTGGCAATGGATGCCTCCACCAAAGGTTTGGGATAACCCTCTTCTTGCCAGCCTATCAGCCAGTTCGGGGCCATCTTGATGAAATGTTGTTTGCTGTTGAACAGATGCGCCTGATGCGAAGGGCTGACTGTAGGGAATGCTCTGCACACAGTGACGAGGGTGGCATGAGTTGAAGGGTAACGCCATGTGGGCATCTGTGTCCTTGATGTAGAGGTCTGTACTGATGTGCCCATCCTGGATGGAGAGGTTGACGTCTAGAAAAGGAATGATGACTGTACCATAATTTGCTGTGAACTTAATGGTGCGGTGTTGACAATTCAGCCACTGAATGAAATCTTGCAGCTGCTGTTCACCATGTAGCCAGAGGAGGGCAATGTCATCTATAAAGCGACGCCACAGTTTTGGATCCAAGACCCATGATGATGTTGTCAGCAGCCGTTGCCCAACCAGGGCCATGAAAACATTGGCGATAGAAGGCGCCATGGTGTCCCCATAGCAGTGCCCATGGTTTGCTTGTAGATTCCTTCATTAAATATGAAGACGTTGTTTGTCAGGATGTGCTTCACATGTCGGTGAGGACAGAAAGCGTGTGTGTGAACTGATGTCTGATTGCTGTATGGTTTTACAGTTTCTCTTAGGGATGTTGGACCTCCTCATGTGGGATGTTGGAATACAGTCCCACTACATCCACGGTGACTAGTAGTGCCTCAGGCGGGAGAGGTTCATATACTGCCTTCCGTTGTTCCACGATTTGTAAAAAGTGTGTAGTATCTTTCAGGTAAGAAGGCAGGGCCTGTACCATTGGCTGTAGCCAGTAATCTACCAGTTTGGATAAGTTTGCTGTCCCTGCTTAACACCAAAGCTGCAGCTGAAAGTCACGGAGCGAGGAGATTAAGGCCGTGCACCGAATCGGACCACATCGACCTGCTGGATCTACCGACTCCGCCAAAGATGCCAGCAAACCGAAGGTAGGCCTATTGTGGTACGATTTGTGTCCTGACGCGTGCGAGATACTGTGGTCCTACTATGCCCGGAAAGGTCTTAAAGGTACCAAACAGTATTTGTAGAAAGATTTCACTCCCAGAGCGTACACACTACTATGCACCGTGGAAAGTGATATCAGTGTGTGTGCACAAGCTTGGACCGAAGAAACGGCACTCAGTCATCATGAAAACGCCAAACGGTAAAATCGTCAACGTTTCGATCATCAGCATAGTTCAAATATCCCAAGCTGATCGTGACCACATGGGCAAAAGAAATAATTCTGAACAAGATTAGACGTTGGCGTAATGATTAAAGTGACTCTGGTTTAGAAGTGTCGTCTGTTTTAAATTGAACACACTTTGGCAAACATATATAGTAAGAAAACACCACAAGAGAGCATAGCCAAGTTTTCAGAGCCGTGTTTTGAGCAGAGACAACTTTATTTACAAAGTTGCACTTTTTCGCATGAAATTTAATGTGGGTCTAATCAAAATCATTAAAAGGTTTGAATGCCTTTGGTCTTGTTTTCTTTCGCAAACAGCTAGATTCGGTGGTATCTGGTGTCTTAAAGCACTGTAAGATTTTACGATCAAGTGTGTCTGTGTGTCCATGTGGGGGATTTTCAAAAAAGGAGAACTCATGGAGGGTCAACCGCGAGTGGAATAGTGAGCCTACCCGAAAAATAAGCTACAGTCCATCTCCCTCGTCTTGATCTGTTCACAGTTCACCGTTGGAACGTATGTTTACGATTTGTGATTTACCATGCGGTATGCCAGGGAGGAAGAAATGCTACATCGTGGAGTTGCCTCAAATTTTTTCTATGACCCTTCCACGAGAGTTTAGATTACCAAAGCAGGGTTCCAGTGATCATGGAGGCCGCCAGATAGGGTAAGGACCACAGGTGCATTATGAGGGGGAGTATGGAGGAGGCTGGTTGGGCGTTCTATATGATCAGCACCTATGTGATTGGGCTTGATAAGGAAACTTTTTCCAGTGTTTTTACAAACTTAAGTACAGCCTGTTGATGTCCACGGTAAAGGCTGTCTGAGTCATCGTCCTGATGTTGAGATCTAGGGCGAAGGGAAGTAGGGAGGGACGGCGTGTCCATTCTCGGGGCCCGGTCCTTTGTGTACGCGTCCATCGCCCTTCGTTGTTCGTGTGTGTATTATGTTTGTCATTCTTGAATGTGCGAGATGGCTACTAGGGGAGGTCTTGTCGGTGTTAGACGTGGTCGATAAGGGAACCGAAGGGTTTTACACCCAGCTAAGGGACCGCGCATGCACGCGATAAGCGGACAGACAGAGAAAGCCCCCGACAAGATCATAGCTACCGGCATGCCGTAACACGCGGGGGACGGGGAATAAACTTGTAAACATTGTCTTGATGATAGTGCAACGCTGGCAGATGGGATGCGACCTTTCTCAATCTCTTTATGGAGAGATTTCCATCGAGGGCTTGGCAATATTCCTGGTAACTTCGCTTTGTGAGACAACCGGGTTCGTAGCCGCAAGGGGTCTGAAAGATCAAGGCATGAACGGTCCTCTTTGAAGCTGTCCTTGTTGAAATGGATTGTCTGCAGTGCCGCAGCAAACAGTGCATCGTGATCCTTGTGTATACTATCTCTCTAAGTAGCTTTTGGAACGGAACAACTTGTTTGTTGTCCTGTATCAGGTACACACTTGCAGAGAAACTGTTCAAGAGTGCCGGGCTATTCGTGGAGTAAGTGTCAATTTGGTTTTTCCTAGGATTTGAGGTATACCCAGTGCGACACAGCATGCTGAAACGTGGAGAGTCAGTTACAGCATAGTAGTATGTCGGCATCGTTTTTGCCTTTTTCCGTGCATATTTTTTGATCATCTGGGGTAATTTGGAGTTCATCCAATTTTGATATTTTTAGCAGCTTTTGTCCCTTATTCCTGCGCTTTGGATGCTGATTGGTACTCCAACGACAAGGAACGAACGATCCTGCCGCCCACCATGTACTGTGTAGGCGTAACCCCCTGGCAACTTGCCGAATCATCAGTCGCAGACTGGCTGTATTGATAACACAGGCGGTGGAGAAATCTGGAGTAGTACGAGGTGTATCGAACCGAAATTTTTGCCAGCGGAAACGTTTTCTATCCGTCGTTCCAACGACCTACACGTTGACAGTGTTGAGATAACTTAACCCCACAACATACAGAAAAACAAACAACTACCAAATAAAAAAAACCATACAACTAAATAACCGGTTTTGTAGCAATGAAAGAGTTTTCTCCCAACCACGGTGGTGCCCTACCACTTGTCCCGCAAAAAACCGAAGCCTGCAATCCGTTGATAGCTCCATTTTCTAACTCAAGTCCCATCAACCACTTGATGTGGTGCCCAAACAAGCCTTCTTCACAAATCAGTGGAGACTATGCGGGTTTCCGAATGATTGTGGTTTGAAACTGCAATTCCTTTTAAGGTGCTCTATCCTACAGAGAAGCTTGCAATCGCAAACAAACATCGTCCATTGTCTGATCCTGGCGGCCGACTGATTGTTGTTCCGATTGCGAACTTCGTTTTTTGCTGTCCACCACTGATCCACAAGGTCAACGACAGCAGATGGGTCGTGTGTCCACGACCTCGAACGTGAACAGTGGGGTTCTGACTTAGATGCAGTGGGTTTTCGCCGTTGTGTGACTCTGGTACTGACAAAGTCACTGGAACTGGACACAAGTCCGTACTTGAACCGTGGAAGGATCCCATGTCCGTTCCTGGGATAGCTGGTATAGTCCTTGAGGCCCACTTTAAAAGATGCAGCCGCGAAAAAGCGATAGTGGAGTCCTTTCCTTTAATTATCCCTGGGTCGCTGAAATGTCCGGTGGTAGTTGTCAGATGAATAACCCTCGTATTCCAAATCCTGGAAGCTGGACTGGAACACACTGTAGGCTCCGGGGAGGGGTGGGTGGGGGGTTTGTTCAGCAACAGCGAGCCCTTATCCGTGGTGACGATGCAAGATACTGTGGATCAGCCATAGTGGACATTTTCCTCCATACAACTTAGAGGTAGGCAGGATTGCCTTGTCTTTATCGAAATTGGCCCGGTATAATCTCAGGTGCTCAGCCGCACATCATAAGAGAAGAGTCTCACGTTGGAAAGGGGTGCTCGTTCGTACGAAGGAGATCGGCGCGATAGTGGACTTGGAAAGTATAAAATAATGTAAGATTGAGCTTAATGAGGTACACAAACATACATCTAATACCATGCGAGTCGGGGGTAAGCCAATGAGCTCGCGACGAATTAAAAAACGCAAAACGCGGAAACGATTGAGCTCAATAAATTTGGGAGCTCAAGAGGCTCACAGAACGGAAACGTCTCTCGAAAACGATCGTGGCAGAACATGAAATTAGGAAGCTTCAGTTCTTCTTGTCAATTGTCCGAAAGATTACGAATTTGGGTCGTGTGTGCACTCAACGCAAGTGTGTGGGGGTACAAGTGACACACGAACGTACCACTTAACACGAACGCCCTATACCAGAATGTCCAGGGGCAACTGACCAACGGGGACCAAGACGTTGTGTGACTTTCAGGATTGGGGAAGGAGGACTATTCGACAGTCATACCAAGCTCTCTCAAAAATATCATTGTCCGGCGAAAGGCGGTACTTTGGGAATGGTGAGGTAAGATGTCATGGTTTGTTGTTTAGGGTGGGGGGCACGGTGCCGACTGACTGGAGAGGTGGCGCGATCGTTCATCTCGAATGCTGTTTTCGCTTTTTATGGGGCAGCATGGCACGGGCTCTGGGATTTTGATCTAATCTGCCTCAACTTAAATTGCGTTCTTTAGTTTTTTCTGTAATTCCCTCTAGTCTTTGTTTTCTTCAATTCAATTCTTCGTCTGGTAGATCTTTTGTTCTTCATATGCTCCCTTTGTCTGTCTTTTTCCGTCTAACTCGAGTTCCTGGAGTTGATTTCTTTGGCTCTCTCTCTTAGCCTGTCTCCCATCTATGCATTGTTGCCAAAGCGGTAATTTTTCTCCAGCAAACCCAAGCCTTCCGCTTTTTGAACATATTTATCAAAATCCTCCATAATAAACGGTCAACAGATAATAAAACACAAAAACAATTTCTGAGTATGATTACAACTCGGCGGATATATGATTGTGCGTGTTATGTTTCACAAAACGGTATTCATAATATGTACCCATAAAGTACAGTTCAGGTCTGGTGTAACAGAAAACAGCTTACTAAAAAGGGAAAAAATATAAACCCAAGGAATGTATTTTTCCAAAAGTCATTGGTTTTTCGAAAGCAGCGACCAATTTGGAATGTTAAAAAAAAAAATGAGTTTATATGCTACTCGCTGTTTTTTCCCTAAGAAAGGAAAAACCCACAATACTAATGTTTTTCTGGAAATAACTTCGTTAAAAAGTTTTTATTCTTAAATGTTCTGGTTGTTCAGTCTTTCTTTCTTACTTCTTGCCATGAATTCGCAAACGAATTATCGCCTTACCTGATAAATTCAAACACTGTACTTTACCAAAGCAAATGTAATCACAAACAAGATCAAGGATGGTGGAGCAACGACAAACTAGGACGGCAATCCTACCTAAAAGAGAAAAATGTTGAAAGCCCACATAAATAGGAGCTTTATTGTAACAGAGGTGTTGTAGAGGCGATTGTCTGGAAAAAATGGTCTGAGTGGAAAGGAAATGCGTGACGTATATGCACAGGGGTTTGGAATAGTGAGATGAACTATAAGGGGAGCAAAACAAAGGCCAAAAGAGGCTCTCAGACGCACCCTAAGTGGGTTCACTGTCTCCCGTGCAACGGAGACATAAAAAGAAATTATACTGAATATACACAACACTCTAGTAATAATAAAGATAATAAACTATCAAGTATCAATGCACAATCACCCAAATGCCAAGGAAATATCACCAGACACTCAGAAGCTAAACGTCATCAAAACAATGATTAATCACAGAAAGAAAGAGTGTTTATTTTGGTCTGAGCAAGTAATCACTTCCACTAACCTACACTAGTTTGAGGAGGAGGTGAAGTCAATCCCCCATTCAGAAGGGGTAACGGGGGAAAATCCAAATGAAACAATAGTGCATGGGAAGAAATAGATAGACGGTTGCGTGTTCGACATCACGCCCGGGGTCACACACCTGTCACAGCTGTCACTCGTGCACACACGCATTCATGACAGCATTTTACTCCATACGCCACAAACGCAATCCCTCCAGGGTACAACGCAAAAGGCGAACTACAGATGTTTTTTCTTCTCCCCCCTCTCCTCTCCGGAAAACAACACTTTACTAAATCCATTGAACAATATCCAACCCATGTTCATCACACTGTCTAGTGTAGTTATCAAACAAATTCTAGAGTACATGTTCTCGCTAACTCTTACTTCTCTTCCATCACGGAGATAAATCAAGTCTTGCTTAGAGACCTGGGTGTCACGTGGTCTTGCCCAGAAAAGAAGCCTCCGAACCGGCACAATCAATTCGCTGTGCCTATATAATTGAGGTACATGAGGTGCCCTATTGAACAACAACACTCGGGGCCAGATATCGCGGAGTAGCCTTCCAGATGATAAATAAACTTATTCCATGTACATGCATGATTCCACCTTTATGGGGTATTAGAACATAAGCTACTAACGCTTGTCAAGAGGGCCACGTGCATCACTAGTACAGACTATAGCGACCTCGCTTAAAGCCAACTCAAGCACTCACACGACACCCATTGACTAACTGCCCTAGCGATAGAGCCCCACTGCAGCACGTGAGGAAGTAGGCTATCTTGCCCCCCTGGGTTGACGATGACTCAGATACAAAGTTGCACTTGGAACTGACTGATGAATCCGCACCCTAATGGCCTATCTACCCGCGGGGTTCAGTCAACTGTATGCTGCGGCCTTAGCTTTCAGAACTATCACCAGAACTAGAGATGTAAAAAACTGCGCAAACAGCAACAAATCACCGGCCAAAAACGGGTGACACACGCGTCCTCAGCACAAGGAGTTTAATCCAGGCTGCCAGTCGCAGCATCAGAGGAGAGGAATAGACAATTCACGGGGTGACTAGGTTGTAGAAGTGTCGTGAAACACGACGAGTAAGTTCGATGTAGTGTCCTAGTATCAACCTGCTTCCCAGCCGCGTTGTTAAATCAATAACGCTGAATTACTATTGCACCCTTTCCTTCTCTGTCTTTAGGGTTTCCCGCTGTACACTTTTCACCCCCACCCGTATCTACATATCGAGCTCACCGGTCAGCATGAGGACCCCTGATGACCAACCTTGGACGCACGACAGTGTTCAGAGTTGTTAGAGCCTCTTCGAGGGCTAACAACAATGTGGCTTTCGCATCCCTCCTCCCTGTGAGTGCAGTGATACAGTGATTCTGGCTCACCTTACCAGCACCTTACAACCTTATTAAACTATCTCTCGGTGGTCACTTTCTCTCCAATGTACCACGGCCTCGTCCTATTTTATGCTGATGTGCTCTCACAATCATTGGGACTGCCCGCTACACTTTCAAGCCACATGAAAAGATTTTCCTTTTTAGTTTTGATAGTGGGGAAATGGATTCAGATCATTATCCTACAATGTGATTGCTGCGTCCAAATGCCGTGATGTGAGACTACGTCACATGACAGAGAGTTACAGAAAAAGAGATCTAGAAACCCCTGTGAAATAAATTATGTAGTTTACAGGACGAGAATTGCCCGAACTTAACAAGGAAGACAGTGAATCTTTAGAGGGGTGATAATAATCACTTGTGGAAGCAAGCATTGCTTAGTTAAAAACCAACAGTGAACAACGGGGAAAATTAGTATTCGTTCTTACATACACCGATATTGGCGCAGGCATCAGTCGGTTATTGTCCAAGCGCGAGTTCATGAAGCAATGCTGAGTGCAGTTATCTGTGTTGTATTACGGCTGGCTGGCATGAAGGCTAACGAGAGAAGGGAGAGTTCTCCATAACAAAGTACCAGGAGGGTATGTCACCTGAATACTCAAAACCAGGTAACCCTAAAGAGGTAATGTACTAGCAGACATGGACGGTGCTGTTTATCTACTGTAGCTACCAACTATGTGTGCGTACTCGACTGCGGATACTAGGAATCAACATGTATAGCGGGATCTCGGTCATGTCGCTTAGGGCACTCACAAGGGGGCTCCCGGGCTCCGTGATCTAGCGTTGGTGGATTAAGAACGATTTGGCTTATTTAGAGTGACCCATAGACGCTGGTGTTGTGGTGTCCAATAGATAACGTGGGATGCAATAATTAGACTAGCTCAACATTGAGGATGTGGTAACGGGGGGTCCATCTCGGGGGTGAGAACTTTGGGGGATTAGTTTCATTCGCTGTTGGGGGATTGGAGAATTGCGTGGGCTAGACGTGGAGTCCTGTGGTGATTTGTGGTGGAACGGCTTGAATGTTCTACAGGGGCTAAGGGGGACTTAATCAGGAGCCGGCAGTGTGGAAGAGTAGATATGTCATGTATATGTTTTATATGATAAAATGGTTTACTTAAGATCTTACAGAAAGGAACAAAGAAATTACACAGAAAAAAATGATTGAAGTGAAAGCACTATTCAAAATCTGGCTGTAAAGAGTAGTTACACCTTTAGGAAGAATAGCCGTTTTAAAAGCTCTAGTCTCGTCAAAACTTACTCACCTTTAGCTACTGCTACCAAATCCCCAGATTCTGTTGTTAAAGAGCTACAACGATCATGTTTCTGGTTTATACGGGGAAGAAAAGACGAGACAAAAAAAGCTGCAAGACGGCTGTTCAAGATATGAAAGAGGGTGGACTGAATATACCAAATATACAAGCAAAGATTGCAGCATTAAAGTTAGCATGGTTAAGGAGTCTTAAAAAACA
>JADBJO010000246.1:817147-824647 GCA_016801955.1 Conus betulinus | reverse complement strand
TTCCACTTCTCATACGCAAGATACTTCTTATTCATGCCTGTGGATTTGGGCAGAAGTTTCGTGTGTGTTCAGTTCGCAGATCAAGGTGATCAAAGTGACCAGTCAGATAACAAGTGATCAGTCAGTGTTACAAAAATGTGGTGGTGTTAGACATTACCATCCCTAGTGTCCTACTAGTCAAATGTGTGGCATTTAAAGACCCTAGTTTCAACTTGTGTGGGTAAGTACCTGGATAAGTTGAACCTACACCAGGGCTTTTAACCCAGCGTCCCGTTCCCTTTGGTGGCAAGATAGATGTCTTTCCTCTCGTTGAAGTACATGTTTGCATTCCATTCTTTTCAGGCAAGGTGACCTGCTCTGTCATTACCGATCCATCATTGATCTTGTTTAGGACAACTTATTAGGCATACCTGATGCTCCTTAACCTTCACCAGAACGTAATGTTTCTGACTGAACAATTGCTCATGCCAGAGAATAAATCACATGCTGTCATGGTGAGTCTCCTTTGACTCAAGAGTTGTGTGTGTATTGAAAGAATAATTGATTCTCTTAGAGCCCAGGGGCCCCTTTCTCAAAGTATTGAGAGTGGGCATCTCGTGTAGGGACCGTTACAGCTTCCTATACTATTCATGATAGTAGTGTGTGCCGCTTCTTTCGGGACATTCAATCTATGACGAGAAAATTGATTGTTCCACAACCTTTACATGAATCAGTCTTGTTCACTGCATAGAGCAGCTTTGCAAGGACACATTGCAGTATACGTCACACTCTTCGACGAATTCTCCACAAGTGTTCTGACCCACCTTTTTTTTGCAGATCTGTTCGCAAGTTCTGCTGATCTTGTGTGGTGTGACCTGAAAATAAGGCCAACAGATCATGGCCATGCTGTTTCTTCAGAGATCGTTTCAGTGACTAACACTTTTTCAACAAGTTGAAGGTGCTCCTGTTTCTCCTTTTCCCACTTTTTTTATCATGGGAAAAAAAAAAAAGTCCCGACTGAGACTTTGAACTAATTTTGGCGGTATTTTGTGTTCATATATGCAAATGTAGCTGAAAGCATAAAGATTTCTTTCCACAGCCCTCTCGTTTTTCTGGCCCCTGCCCTACTCCCGCCCCTCCTTGGTTCCCGTGAGTTTGATAAACCATTTAAAGACCTTAAAAATGTAGGTGACATTTTGGCAGAATGATGAATAAGTGAAACATTCTCGATTAGTGCAGTCTTAATTTCTTTGATGATGTCCTCCACGTTCGTGGAGTCCTTGGATGCATTCAAGGTTGCAGGACTCACTGCCCATCAAACAAGGAATGTGCAAACTTTCAAGAGCTAAGGTTTTGTGACATGTGGTCTGGTCTACTTATATATACAGGTTCGTTCCTTAATGTGGTTGTTGAGTTACTACAGCAAGTTTCTCACAGTTCATCTTACTTATCACACTAAATGAGCTGGTAGGAAACCCATCGTATGAACCAGAGGTTCAGAAACATATGGCTACGTTTCCTGTTTTTCAGGTTAGCAGGTCTTGTTGGGTCCTTTGTGGTTGGAACTATGCCAGCAGTACTGGTGTCCGTGCATTGTTACCGCAGTCCTTTCAGGATACTTTCCACCTGATTAGTTATTGCTCCTGTTCCATCAATCGTTCATTCTCATCTGTGTAAAATGTCTCGTTCCATTGAAACAGCTCAACGTTGCGATCAGATCAGTGGAACACATATTGCCCACTTAAATGTTCATCATTTGTATAATAAGATACCTGATATATCTTAAATAAGTGTCAGCGAACCGCCCAGAGAAACGTGGACAAACGAGTCACAAGACAAAACACAACGTGTTTCGACCTCTTAGGTCTTCTTCAGGTGCCTTCTTCAGGCGCCTTCTTCCTTGCACTGAACACAGAAGCGATCAAAGCTAAGTACATTTTCGTTATTTGTTTAATTTTTGTTGCACCTGAAGAAGACCTAAGAGGTCGAAACGCGTTGTGTTTTGTCTTGTGACTCGTTTGTCCACGTTTCTCTGGGCGGTTCGCTGACATTTATTTAAGATTTGTTTAGATTTCCGCCTGCAGTCGTTTCACTTTGCAACTAGATCTACCTGATATATGCTAGCTATTATATGAATCCATTGTATTCATTTATTTGGCCTTACTGAAATACGTCCTAGTTCAAAACTGCAAACGAAAGCCTCGTAATTCCAAATTATAGCATTATTCGTATTGATACTACACAGCAAACTCAAAATGGCATTGCTGAGAATATCTAGCGCAGCATCTTTTTTGATTATACATCCAAAATAACATATTTTATTTGTTAAAAAAGATGAAATTGATCTAGTGACTCCAGATGTTGTACCTGGATTAAGATGAAATATCCAGAGTCTCTCTCCTATAAATTAGCTATACAAATAGAAATCCTGCTTCATTATATAGCTAGCTTGATGACTTTGTACATGTAATTGATAAAATCAATTAAACCAATCGCAACATTCTGTTAATAGGTGGTTTTAACTATAATCTGTCCAACCCCCACGCAGCCTGGCAATCAACGACTGCATTGTTCGGGTTGTAATAGTTGTTATCTGCACTGCAATCAGTCCCGCCCTTCTCGTCTACATTACCTCATCACATCCATATCAAAAAGAAGTCTTAAGCCACTAATATAGATGTTCTTAGCTCAAACGGTGTAAATGGTCAACTTTCCATAGCACGCACATGGCTATACAAACCACCAAAACCTCAGACAAAAGACCACACAATTTAGTATATGTCCTTCATGCACTGTCACAGAAATGCATTATGCTACGGTTTATGTGGGACACATTTCAATAACGTTTTTGATTTGTCAGATCTACTAACGCATCAGACACCTTTGAGGCATTTCTAGCAGTGGTTGAGAAGCGCACACCATTACGGCAAAAGAGAGTCAAACTTCAGTTCTTCCTGGTTAGCTCACCCTAGAAATGACTGAGGTCATGAAAATCCGTGATCAGCTTGCACATAAAAGTATGCAGCTATGAAAAGGAAAATATCGACCAGAATAATTTCAACACAAAAGCAGTGTGAAAGGAAAAACAGAAAAACGGAATACGAAAAACAAAGGAACAGGGCTATTGATCTTATCGGAAAGTCTAAGGAAAATATTTTAACAATATGTTAACGGCTTAAAGATACAAACAAACAAACAAACAGCTTCACTATGGTACGCAGTAAACGGCATTACACATTGATCGAACAGCAAATCACTGAACCACCATCAGTAGCCAACAAACTGTTTAAAAAAAAAAACACTTCTTAAATCTATCCGATTTCACTGCAAAAATCAAAAGCATACGGCACGAAAAAACTACATTGCCCCGTCTTCTCTTCAAATTTTCTGCAACAGCAGACTTAGAATGGATCATTCATTAAAAAATACCCCCTTTTGCTGTTGATGAAGTCAGCGCTTTTATTACCGCCCTTAAGAACAAAAAAGCAAGCAAACAAAACCAATGATACACGAGAAAATAACCACTTCTCTGTAAAGATCTGCAATCACTATGTAGCTGAACTTCTATCATTCATATATAACAGGTGATCAGAGCAAGATAAAGTCCCACCTTGTCTTAAATCGGCATAAAAATATTCCAGTGGGCAAGTCAAGAGACTTTTCAGACTGGAACAGTTTTAGACCCATTCGCTCATCTTTGAGGTTTGAAAGCCACTTGAAAAAACATGTCTACAAACGTCTCTTGGCAAAGAGTGGTTCATGATAATTCCGTGATAGTTCATCTTAAGAAGACGAAAACATGGCGATTACTTCTAGACAGTAACGTCAAACGGAAGTCTCAGTCTGATTATAAATTACAACACTACAGAACAAGTGCATAGGAGTGACAGTCGACGAAGAACTGAGGTGAGGTGGCAGGCCCATATCAAGTCTGTTGTCAGCAAGCTGGCTCGCAGTCTCTTCATGTTTTAACAACTGAAGCCTTACAGTGATATAGATGCTCGAAAAATGTTGTTTTTTTTTTCCAGGCTCACTGTCTCTCTCACATCAGCTATGCGTTTGTAGTCTGGGACTGCGCTGCAAAGAGTCACCATAGAAAACTGAATTCAATGTACAGAACAGCTGCAAAGATAAATCCACCAGGCTGTTCCATATTAACCTTAGAACAGCAGGTTAAGTTAAACACATTACCTCTGCAAACACACAAAGCTGTACTTATGGGTAAAGTACACAATGATCTGACGCCACAATACAATACCTCAGAGACGTATTTACTTACACTTCATATCGATATGGTTCTAACAATTATATTCTACCACGTACCCGAATCGACATTTTCATAACTAAATTTGCATTTTCAGGCACATCCATTTGGAACTCTGTTTACCAAAACCTAAAGTTGTGCTGTTCTTTCTACACTTTAAAATGCCTTCGAAAATATCTCGCAAATTCTTTGGTTTTGAATACACTGTCTCACAGAGAAGTACATACAAGAAGTCAAACTACCTTGTAGTATCCGCTTAAATTATAAGCAATAACAGATGTGTGTGTGTGTGTGTGTGTGTGTGTGTGTGTGTGTGTGTGTGTGTGTGTGTGTGTGTGTGTGTAGAGAGAGAGAGAGAGGATGGGGTTTCCTTCTGTTTTTTTTTTCTTTACCCCCCTACTGCCCCCCCACGCTCACCCCCATCTTCGCAGATTCTTCTCCTTTGTCACAGTTGTTGTCTGCGTTTATACCGGTAAAACTGACTGCTCAAACGTGGTTTTTGTCAAGCCTTTGCAAATAATTTTTCTTAGCAAGGACAGACAGACAGAACAGGGTGTGCCTGAAGTCTTAATCCTTGATCGAATAAACGTTTTCTAAAATGATTCTAGTGTACACTATTTCTGTTATGGAAGGTGTGCTGTGCTCTCCTAGACATCCACTTTATCCATCAAATTGTGCTTCTGTGCTCTCATTGTCACCACTGCTCCAGATCATGATTTGCTGCCTTCTACCATGTCTACTGCATGCTCGTGTCTGTCTTCTCTTCAACTGAAATGCAACTTGAGTGCTTCGCGTGTGGTTGTTACTCCAAAGTTCTTCCGTCATACTTTACAAATCCTAAGATGGTCCAACAGTATCTTTCCATTTGATGTGCGAGTTGTGAGAGTTCTTCCCACGTTCCTGCTTGTTTCAGTGTTCTCACATTCCATGTGCCGATGGCAAGCTTATTTCTGGCACGAGTTGTTTCTTGGCGTACCAGTCGCATATTCTCCACTTCCCTGGTATCCAGTGGAAGGCGCGGCCCTTGGTTACGCAGGCAACGGCAGATCCGGTGTGAACAGAGTGTTGGTTTTCATCTTCATGAGAGGCGTGTCTTGGGCAGTTGACACCTGGCAGAGCCCATCCCTCTCTACATTTGACCCACGGCCAGTGTCCTCCAACTCGAAAGCTCACCCTGGTCGCGGACACGAAGCCGTTCGGTCGGTTAAGTGGCAGCCCTTCCACCCTGGCCGTTGACTCAGTAAGGAGTTCTTCCACCAAGTGAAGGATCCTGAGGTTGCAGAAGTCTTTCAGGCCATGATAGGCGGGAAATTTTCAGCACTCTCCAGCCTTGATGTGGAAGAGGATACAGACATCAAAACACTATAGTAAATACTTTCAACTTTGTCGTGACCGAAACTGCCTGTGAGATCCTCAGTAAACATCACCCTGTCAAAAAGCGTTGGGTCACAGTATATATTCTTGATCTGTGTGACAAGGAGAGAACTGAAGAACAAGGAAAATGAAACAGATAAAGCAATATAGTACAGAGCAGTTAACAGGAATAAAAAACAGATGAAGCAAAACAGTATAGAGCGGTTAGCAGGGAGATAAAGGAAAAGATAACGAAAGCGAAGGAGAGATGGATATATGTGCAGTGGCAAGACATTGAGAACAACCTACAGAAGAGCAAAAGTAGGAAAGCATACCAATTTGTAAAGGACCTGAAAACCTCTATGCAAGGACGAGTTTCCACCATACAGGTCAAGTCAGGGAAGTGCCTCATAGAAGACAATGCCTTTTCAAAACGTTAGACAGATTACTACTTTGAATTATAACACTATATCACAGCAGGAGAGACCCACAAGTCCTGAATGATCTCCAGGAACAGAATGTGACAACTTCCCTATACTGAATAAAAAAGTAGTAGAGAGAGCAGTTAAGTCATTGAAACTGGGAAAATCAGCAAGGTTGGACAACATACCTGCAGTGCTATTGAGGGAAGAACGAGATGTCATGATCAGCGCCCTCACAGTCATTTATAACAAAATCTGGGAAAATGGTGAGTGTCCTACACTATGAACGCAATCCCCGATCATGACGCTCGCCAAGAAAAGCAATTTACAACTTACGGTTAACCGCCGATTTGTAAAGCACCCGCCGATTTCTAAGCCGCGCTTACAACTCGGTGGGGGCCTAGCCTGCCGATTTGTAAGCGCTCTACAAATCGGCGCTGCTTACAAATCGGCGGTTTTACAAGTCATGCAATGCACGCCGATTTATAAGCGCTTACAAATTGGCGCTGCTTACAAATCAGCTGGTTACAGTCGCTACATATGGACACTCAGATCCCAAAGATTCAAAATTGTATATTTTTCCCTTCCAGATACACCGAATTTCGCTCAGAACTCTTTCCCGGCGCAGCGAGATACCAAATAGTCTTCCCGACATTAAAGTGTAACAAATAAATTCCTCTGATACAGCGGGGTAACAACAACTTCCCAGGCTACTGGCCCATCCGACTCCCGTCAATGTTTCCTTGAACTGGGCGACTGGCTGCGCTATGACTTGTTTCGGGACTCCAAAATCTCACAATATATGGTCCTGCAATACAGACGACTTACAAATCAAAATTATACAAAAGGGTACTCACCGATTTCCATCGAACACTCGAACCACAAGCTACCTACCAGGTATGTGGATCAAGGGTTTTCATATCGATCTCAAAACAAAAGAATGCCGAATTATACAATTAATCAAAACTGGATCCACATATCCACTTACCCTAAGTGCACTTGGGTCTGGCCTCCAGCCCAATACCTCAGCCTAGTTACAATTATATACATTTGCTGTTTTCTTTCCTGACAGCTCGACCAGTGCAGCAACGAATGAAGAATTCTCATCCAGTCGCTTCAGCAGGTGAAACACTCTCTTTTTTTCCTACACCCAGGGACCGTAGTCACTTTCAGTTGACCCCAATCACTGTCTAGCCAAAACTCTAAAAATGGTCATTTCATTTCATCTTTACAGGCAAACAGTCACAACAATAACAAAAATCACAATAACCAAACCATGGCCTACACTGGGGTCATGACAATCTCTAATGTTCACATATATGCAGGTGCCATATACTTCCAGTGTAACAAGCAGTCTGAAAGTGTGTAGTTGAAGTGAAGTGGTGGGCTGGACGTGTCCACCTATACCTGGCTCTGTGTGCATGGTCTACCCCTGCTGGTCATTTCCAGTTTTGGAGGTCTTCCATCTCCTGTACCCCGATC
>JADBJO010000246.1:782147-812147 GCA_016801955.1 Conus betulinus | reverse complement strand
TACATCTGGCTTTCATGCAGATAACAGATGTGCAGAACAGGCATGATCCTAACACGTCTTGAAAAAGTTTAAGTACTATTTCCGCCAAACGTGAGAAAACGAATCACAAGACAAAACACGACGCGTTTTGACCCCCTTAAGTCTTCTTCAGGCAAGATGGTAATGGTAATGGCAATGTTGCTTACAACCCAGCCAATCGCATTCGGCCATATCAGGCCTGTCATCGCGTTGAAGTTAACTCAAGCGTCATTTGAAAAAAAAAATCCCTCATTCACACAACTCTTTAAAACACACACCTTCCAACAACACACCAGGAATGTCGTTAAAAATCTTAGATGAAAAATACTAATCCCCTCAGAAATTCAAAGATCACAGGAGGTGGGACATCTCTGAACAAGGTTTGGATGGAGTCTGCTGTAAAGTGTCTATGTCGCACATCATGAACAACACTCAGGACAACGCAAATGAAGAACTAGCGATCACTTATCTCATACATTCGGCGCAAGATGGGCGTTGAAACCTTACAGCTGAACATGATCCCGTCTCGAAGAAGAAATTCCCAAGCTTGCCCGTATTCCGTCACCTCGAACGTTGCACAAAGCAATGGAACAAATGCATGCACAGCAACAGAGAACATATCAAGACCTGCGAAACTTCTTATCTCGAAAAAGTGTTACACAGAACGCACGCGTGATGCAAAGAACTATGATATCCCGGGATGCTTAATATAGGAAAATAATGTCAAAAAAAATTAAACATAGTAAACAAACATTTATGGTCTCGTTAGCTCCCATGTGAAGATAGTAACAAATGATACTTGCAGTACCATTTCATCTTGCATTTTGTAAATAAGAGGCACACAGAGCAAGCGAGGAAACTTCTACGTAAAAAGTCCCAAACTTGCCCGTGTGCCTTCACCTGAAAAGACAGGATTGTGTATAGATTATCCCATGCACACGCCAAATCAAAAGATCAGCCAGACGCTGTCGTTCCCACCTCTGCGTCCCCCCCCCCCCCCCCCCCACCCCCATACCCTTCACCTTTTCCCTGTACAAATATACATAGACGTTCGTGCTTGCGCGATTTTTTTTTTTCTTCATTCAAAATATTGCTACATCACAAACAGTGTGCGTGTGTGTGTGTGTGTGTGTGTGTGTGTGCGTGCGTGCGTGCGTGCGTGCGTGCGTGCGTGCGTGCGTGTGTGTGTGTGTGTGTGTGTGTGTGTGTGTGTGTGTGTGTGTGTGTGTGTGTGTGTGTGAGAGAGAGAGAGAGAGAGAGAGAGAGAGAGAGAGAGAGAGAGAGAGAGAGAGAAAATCGTTCAGGCATCCGTTGACTGACTTTGTAATGTGTAAATATGTCCATGAACGCAAAAGTACCTGTTTGTGACATGAAAAAAAGAGAAACTAAGAAACGAAACACAAACTGGGTCATGAATATTGTCTGGCAGAATTAAAAAAGAGCAACAAAATCTACCCAAGAGAACATTTATCGATACCAGGACAAATATGAAGCAAATGTCCAGCATAGTTCTTAACCCGTTCCAGAATAATGCTGTTGTTTGTTAGGTCCGTGAAGACATTCGTCAAAAATGTGTGTGTTGTGTGTGTGTGTGTGTGTGTGTGTGTGTGTGTGTGTGTGTGTGTGTGTGTGTGTGTGTGTGTGTATGCGTGCGTGCTTGCGAGTGTGCCTGCGTGCGCGCGCCTGCGTGCATGTGTGCGTGCGTGCGTGTGTGTGTGTGTGTGTGTGTGTGTGTGTGTGTGTGTGTGTGTGTGTGTGTGTGTGTGTGTGAGTGAGAGAAAGGGTGTGTGTGTGTGTGTGTGCGTGTGTGTGTGTGTGTGTGTGTGTTTGTGTGTGTGTGTGTGTGTGTGTTTATACGTGTGTGTACATATGTGTGTGTGTGTGTGTGTGTGTGTGTGTGTGTGTGTGTGTGTGTGTGTGTGTGTTTGATCATTATAGTCTGCGATGCCCCGCACGGTTGATATAAACGGTTGAGTTGGGATGAAAACCGCCCAGGACAGGTAATACAAATGGTTTTAGAAACGTAGTTATAGACTCAGAATCAAAAACTTACTTGGAGAATATTTCGACAGGGTCGCCCTGTCTTTCTCTTCAGCTCACTGTTGCTGTTGTGGGCAGCGAGGCCTGGTGGGACGACTGTTGTGTGGGGTGAACGGTTGTCAGAATCTGATTGTAGATGGGGAAGTTCAAAGCCTTGATCTCTGTTCAGGCTGTAGTGTGGTGTAGTATACCAGGTAGGGTGTCAAGACTGTACCCATACCTACATTGGCGAGACAGCAAGACGACTCACCACCCGTCTACAGGAACACCAAAACCGACCTACTTCTGCCATACATGAACATCTACAAGCCACAGGCCACAGTTTCAGCCCCCAAGAAACCAAGATCTTATCTACAGAGCCCTTCCTCACAAAAAAAAGTTAAAGTAGCCATCGAAATTAAGACCAGACGTCCTAGCTGAACAGAGATCAAGGCTTTGACTTCCCCCCATCTACAATCAGATCCTGACAACCGTTCACCCCACACAACAGTCGTCCCACCAGGCCTTGCTGCCACAACAGCAACAGTGAGCTGAAGAAGACAGGGCGCGACCCTGTCGAAATATTCTCCAAGTAAGTTTTTGATTCTGAGTCTATAACTACGTTTCTAATGTCGAATCCAGAATCCAGAAACCTATATTCTTATTTACAAATGGTTTTGTTGGGATAAATGTCGACTCTGGACAGGTAATACAAATGGTTTTATTGGGATAATGTTGACTCCAGACAGGTGGTACAGATGGTCTTGTTGGGATAGACTCCGTACAGAAAATACAGATGGTTTTGTTGGGATAAATGTTGACTCAAGACAGGTAATACAAATGGTTTTGTTGGGACAAATGTCGACTCCGGACAGTAATTCAAATGGTTTTGTTGGGATAAAATGTCGACTCTGGACAGGTAATACAAATGTTTGGGGGGGGGGGGGGGAGATAAATGTCGACTCCGGACAGGTAATACAAAGGTTTGGGGGGGGGGGGGGAGATAAATGTCGACTCCGGACAGGTAATACAAATGTTTGGGGGAGGGGGGGAGATAAATGTCGACTCCGGACAGGTAATACATATGTTTGGGAGGGGGGGGGGGAGATAAATGTCGACTCCGGACAGGTAATACAAATGTTTGGGGGGAGGGGGGAGATAAATGTCGACTCCGGACAGGTAATACAAATGTTTGGGAGGGGGGGGGGGATAAATGTCGACTCCGGACAGGTAATACAAATGTTTGGGGGGAGGGGGGAGAGATAAATGTCGACTCCGGACAGGTAATACAAATGTTTGGGGGGAGGGGGGAGATAAATGTCGACTCCGGACAGGTAATACAAATGTTTGGGGGGAGGGGGGAGATAAATGTCGACTCCGGACAGGTAATATACAAATGTTTGGGGGGAGGGGGGAGATAAATGTCGACTCCGGACAGGTAATACAAATGTTTGGGGGGGGGGAGATAAATGTCGACTCCGGACAGGTAAAACAAATGTTTGGGGGGAGGGGGAGATAAATGTCGACTCCGGACAGGTAAGACAAATGGTTTTGTTGAGAGGAAAAATTGGCCCTGGACAGGGCGAAACCATGGCTCCGTTTACAGAAGTCTATGATGGTCCCTGTATGCCGTTAGTGAAGGGTTTAATATTTACTTTTCAACGCCCTTCTTTTAATTGCATCTTCTATCTCCTTCCCTTTGCGTTTTATAAAATAAATGTTTGTCAAGTCAACGTGTTGGTGATGACGGGACTGTAGGCCTGTACTCGTTTTCCTCCACCAGTTGTGTGTGTGTGTGTGTGTGTGTGTGTGTGTGTGTGTGTGTGCGTGCGTGCGTGCGTGCGTGCGTGCGTGTGTGTGTGTGTGTGTGTGTGTGTGTGTGTGTGTGTGTGTGTGTGTGTGTGTGTGTGTGTGTGTGTGTGTGTGTTTGGAAAGTGAAGATAAAGCAGTGCATTAGACATATATTTATCATCAACATTTATTTCAAAATCCAGATGTCGCGTATTAGCGACTTTGGGACTTTTCGAAATATAACGAAGAATAATACATTATCCGTTAAAATAAAAAACCGCAGCAAGCGAAACTATTGGACGTATAGAATGATTGCATCTGGTTAATGCGATGTAGCTGCTTTGTTTTGCGCATTTAAATACCTTATTACCATGAAAAGTGTTTTAAACAGATCTAGCATGTGTTTGACTTTGTCAATAATATAAGAAAAATACAAAAGCATCTCCTTATTTGATATTTCTTTCATTGACATTAAAACAATAGGGTTATTACCATAGTTTTACGTTGTCAGGTATGTACAATGCAATGAGAGTGTTCCTCCACCCTTACCCCCAGCACACACACTGTCCACCCCCATCCTCTCATCATCCCACCTCCCAATACCCTAGATTAAAATAGCACAGATCTTTCCTTCTGACAGTTCTCTAAACAACCTATTTTGCAACAAACAAACAAAAAAAAAGCAGCTTCAATATCCTGATGAGATTTCGAGAAAAAAATATTAAAACGATGAAAAACTTACTGGCTGGCAATGATAATATTGAACGTATTTCCAAAGAGCTGTTGTTTGACCGTGAATCAAATTCAGACATGTCTTGCAAATGGGCATTAGAATGGAAATATGTTGTGTCAACATTTGCTCACTACACAGACACCTGATGTTTATATCTTGAATCACAAAATGTCATCTGTAGCAGAAGGGAGGCAATTTCTTGTGTGTCATTATTGTTAACATTACGAGGCGAAAAGGTTTACTCTTCGTTGATCGTCGTTCTCTGTTATCGATTGTTCATTAATTTAACCATCAAACTTCAAGTATTTTTTTGTTCTCCTCTTCTCTTTTTCCTTCTTCCCCCGTGTCCGTGCCATTCTCTCTCTCTCTCTCTCTCTCTCTCTCTCTCTCTCTCTCTCTCTCTCTCTCTCTCTCTCTCTCTCTCTCTCTCTCTCTCTCTCTCTCTCTCTCTCTCAACAAGCAAAAAAATATTTGATATCCCCTCAATGTTTTGAACTTTTATTCCATCACGATTTTCTTCTGTATGTCTAGAACTTCTGTTACATATTTTGCCAGCATCTTTAACAACGTTTCATCATTTGCTTGCAAAATGTTGCTAGGGTTTCGACTCTTGACTGTGTTATGTATGATCAGAGAGTCTTGATTTGTTTCACGCACATTAAACAAGCACACACACACACACACACACACACACACACACACACACACACACACACGCGCACATCACTCACACTCACACTGCTACTTTCAATGGGAGTAGGGAGGTCAGGGGGAGAGAAAAAAGTGGTTGATGTGTGTGGCTCTGTGTTTGGGGGGGGGGGGAGGAGGAGGGGAGGAGGGTAATTGATAGGGGGGCAAAAAGGAGGGTAAGTATTGTGGAAGGGAGGAGTAGCTGGAAGCTGGGTGGGTGGATGGGTGGAGGGGAGGGACAGGAAGGAGGAGGGATGTGTGCTGGATAAGTATAAGGGGAAGAAGAGGAACTGTAGATAGGATTTGTGTGAGACACAGTAATCAAAACTGAACTCGCAATTCAAATTTGATGCGGTAGAAATATTTTCTCGCATTCAGATCCTCAAAAATTTTCCAGATGTCATATTACCACCAGTTTTGGACTTCGGTAATCTATTTTCATTATCTGCACTGTCAATTGCTAAAATGTAAAAAAGAAAAAAAAAAATCCATGGAGTTGGTGTTTAGATCGACGTCCTGCGTGACCTTGGATTTCAGGCTGTCCAGTATGACACACTCCAGCATTCATGGTGCAGGGTACTGATGTGGTGTGAAATGTACAATTTGGTTTTTTTTTTCAGCTCAGTGTCAGACTTCGGATTTACCCGTCTAAGTTTGAGGGATTTTCGTTTGTTGTTGTTGATCCCACAAACACTACATCGATATAAATGTAACATCTGATTACTTAACAACATTTGGTGTTGCACATGTACTTTGTTTTCTGATCCTCCACTTTCTGTCCATCCGAGGCAGACACAAATTCCTAAATTTTAAGAGTGTGCAGATAGGCCACATCGTAGGGCAGAGCAAGGGTAGAATTCAGGCTTTGTTGAGGACAATGCTGGACAAAACGCCTGAGATCAGTGGCTTTATAGATTTGTCCTAGGTTTTTGCATCTTCTGTCTGTTGCAGTTAGACATCTTTGGGGGAATATTTTTTTTGAAATTTCAGAATCGCAGCTGAGAGAGGTAGAGATTGCCTTTGATGATTGCTAATTTCTTAGCTACTCGTGGATCGTTAAGTTGTCACCCAAGCATGTTTCTTGTTCTTTCGTGTTCGTTCTTTGCTAAGTGTAATGCAGTCTTCAGGTTAGACCTTTCTGCACTCCTCTCTTTGCAGGGGCTTTGTCCCATTCTGACATTTCAAAATATTATGAATACTCCTCAGTCGTGTCTTCAGTGCTGAACATCCTTAGGCGCGTACCAACACCAACAGTCTGTCCTTTGAATATCGATAGGGCACAATAGCTGGTAGGGGGGGGGGGGGGTAGTATGCATGACAATGCTAACTGAAAGCATCAGTGGAAATCATCCCATCTTGTATGGCAAGTTGGATGTCAAGATATCCAGCCTGCGTACCTCCTTTGATGGTCCATTGAACGGAGGGAGGATAGAGAGATTGTAAATGATTTCTAAAAATGTCAAACTGCAACCACATAGAACTGTGACGAAACCGTCTCTAGACCTGTTCCAGTCAAGAAATCTAAGATTATCTAGTTCTCCTGGAGGCTCGAAGGAAGAGAGCATAAGGACTGGAAATTCAAGAACGACCTTTTCATTGAGCTTACACGTGGAAATATCTACAAAACTGCATGCATGGCAAGGTCCCACGGCCATGCTTTTGTTCCATTTGGCAAAAAATCGTTTCACCTTGGCCATTTGCATACTGTGTAGCATTGTTCTTGACAGCAATGTCACGTGCATCAAGTACACACTCACTGGGGACTCCTAGAGGGGATGGGTCTTTCCTAGCAGTTGTTGGCGGCGGGGATGCCCATCTCATTATCTTCATTTGGATAGAGTGACTCCACCTCACAAACCCCAAAAACAGCTTTCTCTGGAAATGGGGCGTATACATCATTGCAGAAAACTCTTTTGAATGTAGTACTTGATATGGGGAAAAGGCGTGAGATGGGTTATAGCCAACTGCACACATTTTAAACAGAGGTTGTTCTAGTGTGCCACAAACAGGCAGAAGAAGTCTTGTGGGTAAGGTTGGGGCGTACGTGTTTTTTCTTAACGGTTTACATTCCCTGGTCTGATGTTGTCAATATTCTGAATGTATTCGGCGATTTGTTGTTTGATACCTCCACGTTGGTGCTATTTCTTTGTAAATTGTTTGACAATCGTTTTCGTCTCATGACATCGCAATGGTCCGAGTCATGGAGGGTGGCTGATATTACCTTGCCGTCATTGTCTAAGGAGGTGATGTCGATATTGCCAGCTTTCCCCACAAAACAGCACACCATGTTGTATGTAAATGGAACTTTGTTTTCTTGTTAGAGTCAGATTTTTGGTCCTTAATCATGAGGTGATCCCTAGCTTTCTTCCTGTTTTCAGGATTTAGAAAAGCAGTTTGACAAGCCTGTATAAAAGTTTCAAGGGCATGATTCTTTTCAGGGGCTTCCTTTTTGGTAGGTTTGTACCAAGGCAGTTGATGCGTTCTACATCATCAGAAAATGATTCAGAGTGTTCCTTTTCTTCTTCTTTTTCTGGTGAGACCGGTGCCATCTCAGGCGTTCCGCACATGCGAGGTACCAGTGACGTGATTCTACACGTCGAGAGGTTCTCTGGGAGATGGAGCGAAGCAGATAAGGAGTCTGCAAAGATAACGTACCTTCAGATAACTGAAAACTCAAGGATAATAGGGTCCGATGGTGATGTTGTGAAAGCTGGGGGTGAGACTGACTAGTCTTTTGACATCGATGTCTTTGAGTAGTTTTTGGTTGATGCAGCGATGGAGTCTACTTGTTTGGTGGAGTATTGCTGAAGTTCTTTTAGCAGTAGAAGCTGGCCCTCACTTTATCAGAACCTTGATCGAAACGAAAGGATTGATCGGATGGCTCTTTTATGAAAGATTGTCATTTCCTGTATAGAGTCCGCTATTGCATTGATAGGTATATCCTGTTATGCGCTTTGGTCAAGGCAATCAACCTGTTCGCGGTTTGTGTCCAAACATGTCTGTAAGGGAGCATTTCTACAAACAAAACTGATCATGTGTGGCAACTGTAATGGATTGGGATTGTATGATAAGAATCTTCAAAAGTTCAGAACTAACAGAATCAAGACTTCACTTTATTTCTTTCCCTACATGTTGAGTGACATGTCAGAGAACAAGGTCGAAAGTGAGTCACCACGTGCAATTACTGCATTCTCTACACAGCGTTGAAAAAAAATGTTTCTTTAGTCTGTGGGATTTCCAGTTTTCAGTGCAGATTCCTTAGCGTACTGTCGTCATAGCCAAAGGTCTGTGTCACTCTGGATCGTTAACGGTTTGCCAGGGGCCCTTGCAGGGGGTATGTAGGCCTTGTTTGCTGGGTGACGCAGTTCTTAAAGTTCAGTTCTCCCAAGGGACAGGACACCACTCTACAGCAAGTAGTCCAACAAGCCGCTGCACATAAGACAACAAAAATAACAGTGTGATTCGTTTGTTTGGTTCGAGCCTCCACCCCATGGCCGCTATTGCAAAACTTTCGCCTTGTAGCTTGATCGCTGGACAGACAAGATATAATAAAACCCACTAAACAAAGAGCACTGTGTATAGAAGAAGACTGGAAAAAAAAAACACGCGCTCGCATACACACACACACACACACACACACACACACACACACACACACACACACAAACTAAGAATGTTGTGTAGTGAAGAGGAGGTTCTGAAAGACATGACTGTGGAGTATTTATTATATTTTGAAATGTCAGAATGGGACAAAGCCCATGTAGAGACAGGACTGCAGAAAGCAGGAAACAAAGACCATATAGAACTTCTTACCCCCAAGTAACAAAAAGGAAGGACAAGAAGCATGCTTGGTGACAAGTTACGATCAAAATGTACCTAAAGAAATCAACAATCATCAAAAGCAATCCACACCTTTCATATGTACGCCTTTACAATACATCAATATCTGCACCACCACGAATGTCAGAAGGAAGTGTGTCATACTGAACAATCTGAAAACCAAGACCCTGAAGGACGTCAACATAATCACCAAGTCTTTGAATTTTTGGACATTTTTGCACTTGAGGTTACTGCTGTTCTGCACAGTTCTTAGTCGCTGTCAGCTCTTACGTGACTAACAATGCTTGGGTTATTGAACAGTAGAGCTGACCACTGTGGGTTACAATGGTCCCCATATGCCGCTAGTGTGGAACTTGACTCCCAGATGCTATTCTGCTGCCAGAAGTTTTCCTGGAGTCGGGATTCGAATCTACACCTCCTTGATAAGTGGGCTTGGCAAAGTGTTCCTTTTTGATGGATGTCTTGTCCAACTGGTGACCAGACACCTGTTCCAAACGGGTAAATTTAAGCCTATAAAGTTAACTTTTGCTAGTTCCTTGACCAGATTTCCACTGGAATTCTTCTCAGCTGCTGTCTCTGCCCATGTACTTAGGGCTTTAGTACTGTTCTTACTGGGAACTGAAAGATGCTTCGTGAGATCATAAGCTGACAAGACTACAACCTACTCGCTCCATCTACGGCGATTACCATGGACAGGAAGCCACATTCCTTCGAGTTGGTGGATACACTGGTGTGCTTCTTCCCTTCTGTTTTCACATGACTCATTGACAATCCTTTGTTTCGTTAATCAGAGCGGAGTACTATATCTGTTAATATTTATTATTGTTGTTGTTGTTGTTGTTGTTGTTGTCGCTGCTGCTGCTCTTCTTCTTCTGCTTCTTCTGCTCTCTCCTCCTCCTCCTCATCCTCATCCTCATCCTCCTCATCCTCCTTCTCCTCCTCTCCTCCTTTTCTTCTTCTTCTTCTTCTTCTTCTTCTTCTCATTATCATTGCTGTTGTTGTCATTGTTATTACTACTGTCGTTGTTGTTATTAAGAGTTCTTCTATTGCGGCTATCCTCGGTTAGAGGCCAAGCTCTACGCACTTCACAATCCACACTCTCGTTTACTCAATGGACTGCATACCTGCTCAGAGTTGACTAAAGAGCTGCCTGCTGGCGCTACAATCAGTAGTTTTAGTTATTCAGTATTTCAATCATTCTGTCGGGGCATGCCATGTGCATACATGTACTCCATACCAACTGTAAAACTGACCTTCTCGTCCGAAAGTTGGCTGATAAGATTTTACGTGTGTGCGAGATGTGATATGTGCGTTCGCACACGGAACCTCAGTCTATGGTCTCATTCAAAGCAAGTTTCAGGAAATATCCGAGGGGAAAATCTAGCCGTACCAAAACTGTTGGCAGAGATTCGAACCCGCAATCCCAGGACTACGAGGATAACAAGTCCGGCGCTCTACCAACAGCTATTCCAGCCCCAATGAGCTGGTCTTACCCACTCTTCCCTGATGATCCCTGGGTGGTTTTCTCCATTCTGCTTCGCTCCCAGTCATGCATACCATTCAAGAAACGTTTATGCTGTTAATGTCAACGGTGTGAAAGATCATGACTTTTGGCCTCCTGTCGTGCACAACGTCATTATTGGAGCTTCCGGTAGCGTAGTGGTTCCTCTGGTAGTGCTAATCACATGGACAATGTCCCTAAGTTTCTTGGTTTTGCTCCAGTGTGCACCTTTCTAGGGTTAATGTTGTTTTGCATAAATTCAAAGCATGACCCATGATTTGCTTGTCCTAGCTGAGCAGAGAGTTATCTGTTTTTTTCCCCATTTCACCCGATTTGACAGACGGCTGGAGGTCATATACAAATCTGATGACGAACTGGATTCTAAACGGAGCCATATGCCGTATTTCAGGTCCTAGCTGACAGATGATGAACTGGGTTCGGATGATATACAGATCTGATGACGAACCGGATTCTGGAGGTCATATACAGATCTGATGACGAACCGGGTTCTGGAGGTCATATACAGATCTGATGACGAACCGGATTCTAAAGAGAGCCATGTGTCGTATTTCATCCTAGCTGACAGATGACTGTCGGATGATGGATAACATAGTCTGTGTGAGTGTGGGAAAACATATTTCATTGTATTGCAAATAGCATGCGTGTGTGACAATTTCGTTTCATTGTGACAGACTCATTACTTTGATTATGATTTAAGTTTACTGCTCGGTGAGTGTGTTAAATGAAGGACTAAATGCTCATACAGTATGTGAGTGTCTACATATTTTATGAGAGAGAGAGAGAGAGAGAGAGAGTGAGAGAGAGAGAGAGAGAGAGAGAGAGAGCGTGTGTGCGTGCGTGTGTGTGTGTGTGTGTGTGTGTGTGTGTGTGTGTGTGTGTGTGTGTGTGTGTGTGTGTGTGTGTGTGTGCACGTGCATAAATGTGCATGTGAATGACACTGTAAATATTCATTAAACTTAACCTCTACACACTTATTAGTCTTTCAGCATGTTTGCCAGCTTACATGATGACCTACAATATTCACTGAAAGTGCTTTGGAGCCGTGTATTGGCAAACCACAACAATGCATTGCACTCAATTTTCTGGTCTGTCAAAGCCTGCACGAACTAGCTTTTGACCAGGTCAGCATGATATTCCAACCATTCCAGTAACTTCACTTCCTTGGACTTCCTCCACTTCTCTGCCAGCGTGAAATGTATACATGAAAGGGTTAACAGCTGAGTTCAAGGGTAATACAAAAATACTCAAGGCCACGCTTACCTCTCCAGGAACTGGAATGTCAACTGATGCCAACAGCCCACATACCCCAATGGGAAACCAGCACATGAAATCAGTGACTGCCACAGAAATTAACCGCCGAGCTATGGTCATGTCCTGTGATGTTTTTGTTGTGTTGGCTTTCAAGGTATTGGTGTGTACTGTCCAGTAGATGAGGGCCTGACCTACAGATACGAGTAAAAACAGAAGGAAATTAAGGATGATCAGTACACCGAAAGAATAAAGCTTGCCTTGGAAGTCACGCCTTGTAACTGGCAGTGGAATACAGATACCTGTCTGGCCATAGAATTCCCAGTGTGAAGTGACTGGAAGTAATGGAATCGAAGCTAAAAGAATACCAACGAGCCAAGCCATCAGAGAAGCTACTGCAGCTGGGTCTCTATCAAATCTAATTGTGCTAAATGGAAAATGAAAGAACAATGAAACGGTCCATTGTGATGAACCAAATAATTAGTGCGGACACCTCACTGGACAACAAAGACAGAAACCCAGCCAGCTTGCAAGTATTACTGCTTTTCCATATGTCATCGTAATGGAGATAAATACCACGAAACCTTTCATCAACCACTCCGATGATAGCAATGTATAAGCCCATCAGAAAATCAGCTAAGGTGAGATTTATAACGAACACAGTGAAACCACTTGAAGAGGTTTTGCCCGTTGAAAAGCAACGTGCACAGAAACAGAAGACATTTCCAGTCACTGACAGACACATGATCAGCCACAGAAAAACACGGTATGTCCACTCTGGCAGTAAATCTTCACATGATGACATTTTCATCTTTTGGAGCATAGCATGATAACGTTTCAAAGCCATGAGGGACTATGTCTTTGCAACAGAACTTAAAGTGTTCTGCCACAATGACTTCCAGATGAGAAAGACCTGTGAAAACATCAAGTGGAAATGTTGTTATAGGGCTTTCATCCATGTATAGTCGGGTCAGTTGCTGAGTGAATGTAAACCCATCAGGGCCGATAGTATGAATGGAAGTAACATTTAAGCTCAGTACCTGTAGTCCAGGAAATGGTGATAGGACAACAGTGTCTAACACATTCAGAGATATGTATGATAGATCCAGCATTGTGAGTGTGTGCTGCTGAATATCAGTCAAAGAATCAGTGTAGAGCGCAATTAACGGATTCTTGGACAGCGACAATATTTGAAGATTTCTTAAGTGAATTAATGACGTCATATTCATATATTGAAACTCGTTATCACTGAGATTGAGAATCCTCAAATTCATCATGTCTAGTTTAGGCAAAACATTTAAATAGCATTTGACAAGAATCAGGAAAAAGAGAAACGTGATCATTCACATCTGATAGTGTCAAACCGGATCCTGTTGCATCTAAGTAGCGAATGTGAGGGAAAGGTGCAATGGAGAAGGGCTGAGAGCACAGCAATGTGTGACCTTGACACAAACAGTCTATAGCACAGGTCATGTCACACAATAGTTCATCATCATGCATTGGGCAGTGTGACCCAGCCATCACACATGTTCTCATTGTGCACACAGATCTTTGATGCTCTACACCTGAAAAACCCTGGACACCTCAGATCGTCACATGCTTCTTCGTCCTGATGGTCTAGGCAATCGTTGATCCCATTGCATCGTGTGTAAACAGGCAGGCAGTCATTGAACTCCCCAGGACAACGATAGTGACTCTCAGGACAGGGCTCAGTAGAATTCATTTCTACATGTGTGAACTTTCTCACGCCATCAAAATTGATAAGAAACAGGAGATGGGCTATACCACAGATGTATTTTCTTCTTGAACGAAAACGTCACAAATTGTTTCATCTGATTCATCCCAACATTGTGGTATTTGATCACATACATTGCTGTTAGCGCAGACACTGACCATTTGTGCATGTAAATGTGTTAAGACAAACCGGATTCATGCACACTGTTTCGTCACTGTTATCTTCACAATCAGGTATAAAGTCACATATCAGTGTGTACGATAGTAGTGTGACCTCATCACTGCAGCTAAATAATGGTGATAAATCAACAAGGATATCCGTTGAGATACTTCTGTTCAGGTGGGCCATTTGATCTGAAAAACTGCATTGTTTGAGTTCTTCTGCACACACTTTATATTGGTTAGTACCACACAGTAGGAATGAATGTGTCAGGTGACCACTTAGACACCTTATGATTGTTTGCTGCCAAGTGGTAGTATTCCTTCGAGAGAACTCAACTGAATTATAAGAGTGCTGCTCTGTCTGATTTGGCCTGAATTCACAAACTACCCATTGGAGTGCCAGCTCTGCTTATCTGAACTACAGAGGATAGTACTCAGCGCGTTATCAGCATCACCTGTAATGTAACATGTTTCAATCCTGCGTGCACGACGAATTTGGTAAACAATATCAAAAATGTAATCGCCAGCGTCGTAGCTGAAATAGGTAAAAATATGGAAACAATGAAACAGTGCAGAATTACCATCCATGACCTCATGTCTATACATAGTTGGTAAAGAGAGATCGTTAGAGTAAATGCCAACTAAAAGCCATTTTAGCCTTAATGTATGTATCTGCATTTTCATATTCTTTGTAAGGGAATGAAACCAGTCATCCATGCACTTTGGAAATTTAACTTGCCCCCATGTGAATTACAGTATGAGTTTCCTATTGCATTCATATCTGTGTTATCGCCAGCAGGTGGATTAACGCCCTTCACAAATTTGTAACAGCTGTTTCCAAATGCCACCAAACCCTGACACTGAGGACTGCTGAAAGGGCAGTGTTCCGTTTCGTCCCGTCCATCTTCACATTCTATATGGTGGTTACAGTCCACGTGGTGATGGAAGCTGGCATAGTGATGCACAGAACAGTTCCACAAACCCTTGGCCAGCTCTTGGGGTGTTTTCTCCCCAGTAAAGAAGGAGAAGAACAGCTGAAAGTAGTAGGCATTATTTCTGGTATGAGATTGTTTTGATACAGTTATAGATATGTTTGTGGCAGAGAAGACATGCATAAAGTCAGATGTAAAATCTGTCATTCTTTTCCAGACAACGGATTTTGACTGTCTGAAATGGCCTGTTGAATACTTTATATACCATCGAGATAAAATGACATTGACGGGTGGTCGCATCATATCTTTGAAGCTTACTGCGACATTGTTTTGTGATGGCACATTTACATCTAAGTTCACAAAACTCCCAAAGGACAAATTGAAGCGTCCTTTATTTGTCACATATCCGGAAGATGACGACGTCATAACTCGGACAAGTTCTGATATAGGTAGGATTTATGATAAAAAATTAGTGTTCTTCGATTTAAAATGAGCAAAGTATACAGGGGAGGAAATGTGAAATGAATGAACACATAAACACAGTGCAAAATATCAAATAACTAGAAGTTGAAAATGGAAGAATAAGTAATTTCTATCCGAAATTTGTGTACGTCCTCCCTCCTAGAGTCCACTTCCACTTTCTGTTTTTACTAACCTTCTCTGTGTATGTTTAACATTACTTATTTTATTTTGTCGTTCGAATTTTCATTTGTTTAGTTTGATTTTTTTTCTTTCGTTTGCTTGTTTGTTTGTTTGTTTATTTCAATTTGAAAGATTCTTCAAAAATGTATTATACACCCAACTTTGTTGCGAACGCTCTACTTTTTCTGTCAGAACACTCAAACAACCTCATCCAATTTAACAGACCCCAGCAAATCAGCCTCTGCTAGATTAAAGAAGGCCTACTCTATATGTATATAAACATTGCAGTAATATGCTTAATTTGTTTGGGAATTGTTCTGTTCTCTAATTACCAGTTGCAATATGAGTCACATGTATTAATGCCAGATTTAATCCTTTTCTTTCTTATGTAATGTTAATAAAGTTTTTACAGCTGGTTCACAATAAAAATAAAAATCACAATTATGAATTTATCATAAAATATTCTACACTTTATGCATTCACCTTTGCAGACTCGAGTGATCTTCTTATCTGTCCATTTTCATAAACGATCTATGATTAGATTTGAATGCTTCTTTAAAAATATGGCTTTGGCAAGTAATTCATGTCCTGTCTTTCGTTCAGGTTTTCTGAAGAAGATAAAGCAGTCTGACACGACGTCTTTCCAAGAGTAGTTACTTTTTTGACAATCAAATACGTCCGTACTAATATTTTCATTTATATCTGGACACCATAAATTTGGCTTCATTTTGACGTAATGGTGAACAAGTTTTGTCATATCTCATGAAAAAAATCTGTCACATTCAATATACTTTGAATGAATCGAATTATTATGCAGTCTTGACATGGATAGGCCTACCAGTTCCGTCCTTTTTCTTTATTTTGTTCATGATGTTTCTTAAATTTCGTCATTTCAGTATCCAACATAAAGTTACATTTTCTGTTTGAAATTTTTAACAGTCAGGAAGATGTGGCAGCACTACTCAATGATCTTTCAGTTTTATAGTCCATGTGATTTCAGCATTGTTTCTTCTCCCACAGCCTCTTTTGAAATTGTTTACTTACATATTTGGCTTCAGAATAATCTGGAAAGTCACACATAGACCAAAGACATGATTCTTTAACTCTTGAGAGGATTCCAATCCACAATTATTTGAACTAAATGTGTTTTGTGGAATTTCCCTCCTTCGAACAGCATACTTACTGTTCCTTCTTAATTCAACTTTTATATGAATGTACGATAATCCATTAGCATATCCAAAAGTGTTCAGTATAAATGTCAGTTTGTTCTGATAGTCTTTTTCTCCCTTATCTTCTTCTTCTTCCTTAACTGTGTAAGAAATCATTGGACACCGTAATGAAGAACATTTTACCAGCGCCTCCAGCTCTGTCAGCTGTGTGCCAAGGCCTGGATTACTTTAAATGATTTCCTGTCCATCGTGCGATGCGGCGGTCTGCCCACCATTTTTATTCTGTCCTCCAGTCCACCTTCCTGCTCCAACAATTCCCTGGAGATTGTTTTAGCAGGGACAATTGACTGTTCCACGGCCGTACCAATTAATTTTTCTTTATAGATATAAATGGATCGTCATATGGTCCAAGGCGCGGTTTGATTGTTTGATGCATCTGTTCACTGGCGACATAATCAATATACCTGATATTGAGCATTTTTGTAATGACACTTCATATCTTTTGCCTGGGTTCTTTTCATGAAATCCACTGTGAGGATCAATGCCTCACGTGCACACATGAAGGAAAAATATACCAGTGTACGCAGGGGCCTTGTCCTGTGCATGTTGTCCTGTGCAGTCTGGACAGTGTCTTTGCCACCCTTCAGACGATCTCTGGTTAGGAACGTTTCCTGCTAATCATGGATCTCAGATAAGTGAACTGTTAAACCTTTTGTAGCGTTTGTACATGGCAGTGATATCAGTATTAATGGTGGGTTTGTAGCTAGCCACAAAATGTGTCTTTTCAGAGCTAATGTCCCATGAATATCTTGCTGACGACGTTTCCCCCAAGTATTTGTTTATTATAGACTCTGCATCTCCTGTTCCATGGCATTGATCCTATCTTTTTTTCATTCCTGACAGTCCATAACTCAAGCTAATAAGATTATACTATGTCTTCTTGTCTACAGCCTCTTTCTATGTTGAATTTGCGAATTTCGTACTGTTTACTCTTATGTATCTCTATATTATGCGTACACACACGAACAAATATTTTAAAACAAATATGTTCAGTACTTTATCAATAAAATGTCAGCTACCTGAGACGATTTTACAGAGTTCTCTGTTGGATCTTATATCATCAGCCATAGTCTCAGTTTCAGTACAAAATTCGCAAACCTTTCAGAAAATATTGACTGATGGTTCCAAGCCTGAAGATGGAGTGGCTTGTGCAGCCTATTGCCCGTGGGCTCCTTCTTAGATACTATTAGAACATATTCCATCAGATATTTCTGTTTACTCTGCTGAACGTACAGCTCTGTTTTTTGTTTGTTTGTTTGTTTGTTTGTTTGTTTGTTTGTTTGTTTGTTTGTTTGTTTTTGTTTTTTTTTTTTTTGTTTTTTTGTTTTGTGTTTTTTTGTTTGTTTTTGTTGTTGTTGTTGTTTGTTGTTGTTGTTGTTTGTTTGTTGTTTTTTTTTTTTTGGGGGGGGTTTGTTTGTTTGGGTTTTTTGCTGTCCCAACCTCTGCGCCACTTCAGAGACAGTGCACCCACGTCAGTCATTCCGACACTCCATCCACAGCCACAGCCCGGTCGGCCCCGTCGCACAGCCCCAGCACCGGCAATCCACAGGAAGCAGTCAATGTCATGTCATCAAGAGGCAACCCACCGGAGGAAACACTGCACTGCTGCGGAGTCACCTCGGTGGTGTTCAGTGGCGCCTGTTCTGATCTAACATACGCAGGACACCACCAACTAAGCCCCCTACTGACGACAATAATTGCTTAGTCGCGGAGCCGGCGTGAGTGAGCTCTCCCTTCGGAGTGCGCCTCCACGTCCGTCCAACGACAGCCCCCATGGACTCGCCAATACCGGTGACCCTGACGGAACCAAACCAAGGCCACAGACGTGGAGATGACATCGAAATTGAGGTCACCATGAGAGCAAGGCGTGAAGGGCCACAGAACTTTTTTTTATGCTGATCGATGAGAATGAGGATGATTAAGATGGTGCTACGGATTTCCATTTCGATCTGAGACTACATGACAGGGCTATACTCTACGCTTCCTTTCATAATATATCCCAGTGTCAACCAGGCCCGAGAGATACAGGCACTTCAGTGTTGGTCAGGAAATTTGAGCAACACTCTCAGAAACGCATCCATTAAGTGGATGAAACTCGACTGTATGGTCCCAGTCTTCCCAACTGAGTCCGCAGCAAACTCAACTCTGGGTAGGAGCCAGTCGGGGCAGAAAAACCCACATGACTCTGATGGGGGATTCGAACCTACGACCTCCCAGCCGGGAGTCCGCGACGCTAACCACTTCGCCATGGCGGCTGGTTACAGCTCTGGTTCTAGCACTGAAGATAATATCTCAATCTACAAACAAAGACTTTCTGATTTTGTCTGTTTCGCTGTCAACTTTGGAGGCGATAGGTGCCCATAATCTCCATCATCTTGAACTTCTACACTTTTTTAAAACTTGTTATCTCGTTGAAGGCGGAAGGTCACAACATTGCACTGGCTTGGGTTCCCGGTCATGTGGCATTGGAGGGAATGAAATGGCTGATCGTTTGGCCAAGAATGTCACAACAGGGAAACGGGTCACTTTGGCCAATGAATGGGGTGCCATAAAGGTAGCATTAAAACTTTTGTACAACCCAGACCACAGCCAAACACCCCATCTCAATGACGGGGTAGTTCATTTCTTGTGCATTTGTTTCCTGCTGGCTCGTGCAGCATCGTGCACACCATTCTCATATCTGTGGCCGAGGACAGTTCTTGGCCATATTTCGAAAGCATCAGTTGTTTCTGAATTCTTCCCTGTAATAAATAAGTTATTGGCAGTTCACAAGAACTGCTGTTTGAAAGTCTCGCACTATTCATTGCATGCCATGCGTCATGGTGTGTCCGATTGTGTCAAATCTGTCAAAAGGCTTTGCAAAGTCAGGAAAGTATGTAATAAACAGCTTGTAACATTTTATCAGTCTGAGGAAACTGTGTGTCTGCTTCTTGATCTTTAGCTTTGGTGTGCCCCTTGACACTGTGCGTCTGGTCATAGACTGAATTTTCCCCTATCAATTTCATGGCGTATGTAAAAGATCTCATGGCCCCCAAGTCCGTTTTTTTTTCCCCAAAGTCACACTGATAGTAAGCATACTTGGTCATGACAAAACACACTGTCCAATTCCTGAACGTGGTTTTGCCCATGGACAATACAAGTAAGTCGCATATGACTTTTGAGTACTTCTTCACATTGGAGTGGCTGCAACAACTTCTCATCATTTGGGTAAACACAGCCCCAGAAGTACAGAGTGCAAATGACATAACTTTCGATTGGAAGTGACCGACAGATGTAAAAAAAAAAAAAAGGAGTCATGGTCCAATTCTCTATGCTTATCAAGATTTGCTATTGCCCCTTTGCTAACTCCTTGTTATTAAACACCATCTTCTTCTTCAACGTGGCATAGAAAACTTCATTGTAATGCTTGGGTTCTGTGTACATCCATAATCTTTTTTAACTATTGGAAACTGACACAGAAATAGATCTTCCTGCAATTCTTTTTTCAGCAAGACTATTGGTGAACATTAAGGCCACACTGATGGCCCTGACTTTCATCTAAAGCGTGGCCTTAACTCATCACGAAGAGCTTTCATATGAGAAAACAGAACATACTATGCCCTCTTTAATTTGTATATAGTAACTAGAAAAAAAAACGTTATGTTTTGTATCAAAGGAAAGAGCAAATACTTCATTAACAGCTTATGGATCTTTGAATCCGTAACTTTCAATGTGTGGATACGATCAGCTATCAAACTCTTGACTGACAGGTAAACAAATTAGCTTTATTTACATTCTATTCTGTTCTGTTACAACACTTAATTAGGATATCTGGGGTAAAAAACTCCCCTTTTACCTTAAAAATCATACATCTTTGCTTCGTAGTATAATTTCAAGTGTTTCAGTTAGCAAGACTATCATGCCACCTCTTCGTCTGACTAGATGTTTTCCTCTGGCACTTTTATTTCCAGCCATGCTCAATGGAAAACCTCACTATGGGCTTTTTCTGTTTCAGAGCTGCTAAGGTCAACCAATTTTAAACAAGTGCATCAAACTGAGATTCTGCATCTTGCTACACATTCCAAAAGCAAAAGGAGACGTTACTTTCCTTAGACCATATGCGGAAAGAGTAGTCATGTATTTTATTCGTGTCTGCAAGCACCAGCAGACGTGCTAGCTGGGAAAATTCTGCTCGTCTGCCCGTTTGCGGTGATGCGGCTGCAGGGAAAGAAATACGTTCTTGTCTCTCTTCGCAGACATGGCTTCTATAGATTAACAAACACAGATGAAAAACATTGTATACAGCGTAACTTAGTGTTGTGTTTTTGTTTACGCTCATCTTCAATGACATTAAATATGTATGTCTGCACTATAAAACCCAAACAATAGACATGCCCATGATACTAAACTGATGGCTGGTAGTACGTCTCTCTTAATGTAAGTGCTGATACCAGTTGAATCCATAGAGGTTTTCTGTGGCATTATTTTGTTAACTGCCAGCCCATATTTTGCGTGTCAGTCTCCGTGTCCTTCGCCCATGTGTGGTATGCCCCTGTCCACTCTCAAAGTAAATTCATGCTGACATCATGCTTTCAGTAACCAATGATAGTTTAACATCCTTCATATGTATCTGTGAGTTATAAATAATAAAACACTTACCTACCTGAACTTGTACATATTCCATCTGAAGTTTGTCCACTTGAAGCGTAAAACGTGTCAACAGTCACAAATATGCGAGCAATTATGACTGCACTAATTTTAAGTCTATGTTGATATTGATCTTGATAGTAGAATATAGACCACAATGTGAAATACTAATGACCAGAATAGCTCAGAACACACACACACACACACACACACACACACACACACACACACACACACACACACACACACACACACACACACACGTGCGTACATGCAAACATGCAAATCTCGTCTATCAGTCAGTCTCTCTCTCTCTCTCTCTCTCTTTCTAGGGCGTGGAAAAAGATGGCGGCTTGTGAGCAGTGTCAGTCGTTTGCTCTACCTTCGGCTTCAAAGTGCGGCGTTCATGTAACATGCTAGTGAGGAGTGAAGTGACAGTAAGGTGTGTGAGTAGTCAGTGATGAGTAGTAGCAGTCACAATGATTGACATTAATCTGTGGAGGTGCAGAATTGGACATTTTTGTGTATCAGTGGCAAGGTCACACAAACTTCACAAGGCCAGCCAGGTGAGCGGAAGCGAGGCAGTGTCGGCGACCGGTGTGTTGACATTTTTTTGCGTTGTTCTCAGTGTGTGTCTCTCTCTCCTATTTCACCACCACTGGGCCTTTCGGTTGGTCACACGCCAGGTGCAACAGTATCGAATGCAAACACAGTGTGTTATGACAGCGCGTGTGTAGTACACGTGTTGCCCGTACACAGCCAAGCCCTCGTCACACTGTGATCAATTTATGCCTCATGGTCGGTGCGACGCCTTCTCCTGTCTCATGACGTGGAGACGAACCCCGGACGTTTGCAGAGGAATGGCAGTGTCACAGAGGATGATGTTCAGCAAACACCTGCTGCACACTTGGAATCAGCGACACAACAACACGTCACCCCAGACTTCGCACAGCAAATTCTTCAGGCCATCGACAGACAGAGTAAACAAAGCAGCGAAGAAAAAAATAACTTGATTTGAAGTGATCTGTCTGTCATCAAGTCCGAACTGAAACGTGTCAGTGAGAAGTGTGATGAAATTAATGAACGCTGCAATAGACTTGAACAAGAAAAAACACCCGTCTGTCAGAGGCCGTGTCAGAAATCACCGATGACATCTCGGCCTCAACACAGAATCAGCGGAGCAGAAAAACGTCACACACAAACTCGCCCAGCATGTGGACAGACTATGCAAAGAACATGAGAAAATGAACTCTGAAATTGACCGTTTATAGGAGTTTTCCCGTAGGGATAATCTACGGTTCTACGGTATCCCTATGTGCTCTGACAGAGAAAACTACGACCAGTGTGCGTTAGCTGTGGTGTCAGCACTGAACAGTGTAGAGGGCCCAAAGCAGTGGAGGGAAGACGACATCATCAGAGCACATAGAATCGGACAGGGTGACCCCAAAGCCATGATCGTCAAAGTGCGTAGTTGGAGGGACAAGTTGGAGATCCTGAAGAATAAGACTTTCAGAACTCAGCTTGAAGGGCAAGGTGTGCGGGTAGCCAACGACTTGACCAGACAGCAAGCTGCAATGGTGGCACAGGCCAAACGTGACGGCATGTCAGCTTACTTTGACAGAGGCGTGATGAAGATCGGACCGAGACGAGCACCGAGGTCGTACGCCGCAGCAGTGAGGGCCGATCACGATGTGGACACTTCGTCGCCTCCATCATCAGGCGGAACAGCAGACAGCACGGTGCCGATGGCGGAGAGCAGCAGCAACACAACAGCTGATCGGCAGTCAGGTCAAGGTCACCGGGTCAACACACCAGTGGATCACCGCAGGGAATCCCTGAGACACGCCCCTCTCAAGCCAACCAGTTTAAAGCAGGGCAGTGACGTTCGTGGGGAAAGGATGGTAGAGGTGGGGTAAAAAACACACAGGGGAGGAGAGGGACTGTGCAAGGGAAGGGAGAGATTCAGAGTGGGCGGCCTGCAACACGTGACACTGGTGGCAGTGCGGGTAGAGGGACACAGCAAAGTGGGTTGTCGAGTTTCTTGTCAAGGAGTGGCAACACACGGCGCGCGACCAGTGACATTGACAGCGAAGGCGTTCTTTGCGTTCTGGGTCAACCTCCAGTAAATAGGCCAGGTTCGATCAACCGACTCAGTTATCGTTCCTTAATTATAATGTTGAAAACCTGTCTAGTAAATTAAATTATGTATCTTTTGTAAATTATGTGTTCATTGATTTCGTGTGCCTAACTGAAACCTTTGCTAATCAGGCTTTTGACTTCAGTTACATTTTTCATGAGTATGTGAAATTTAGCTCCCCAGCAAAAAAGCTGTCATTATTCGGTAGAAACTCGGGTGGAGTTTTAGTACTTGTTAAAAACTATTATTCTCATTTGGTTAAACGAATTGAACTTACATGTGACAACTTGGTTGTTTTGAAAAATTGAGAAAAGTATATTTGATGTGGATAAAGATGTATTATTGATTGCAAGTTATATTCCCCTGAAGGTAGTCCTTTTTATAACTATACTGATGTGAAGAATGGTATTCTAATTTTAGAAGAAAAAATTTGCAGCATCTAGTCCAGAATGGAAATATTAACATAATCTTATGTGGTGATTTGAACGCCAGAACAGGATGTGAGCAGCCCACCATTGAAAACCTGACAATTATTAAGTCATTTAAATCCACTGGATGACAGAGAAAATGAAGAGATGTATATAAGACATTCAAAAGATGGAAATGTGAATGATTTTGGTCAAACCCTTTTAGATTTTTGTCTCATGTTTGATTTAGTCATATTGAATGGATTTTGTGAGGGTGATCCACGCGGTGATTTTACATATGTATCACCACACGGTAGTAGTGTAATTGATTATTTCATTGTGTCTGAAGAATTGCAATTTGATTTTGATTTGTGTGTTAGTGATAATCTACACTCTTGGCACCTACCAGTTGAATTGAGATGGAGAAAGGAATGACGGAAGGGAGAGAAAGGAAAAAGAGTGAGGGTATGAATGAGGGTGGTGAAGAGAAGATTGTATAGAATGATGAGAATGCTCAGACTTACAGGGATGAATTAGAATCTCATATGTTTAAGGAATGCATGAAGCAAGCGAACGATGGATTGGATGGTGATGTTGATGAATGTCTGGATGTGTTTACCTGTGCGATGTATGGTGCTGCCGCATGTATGGTGCGTACAGTGGGGAAGAAGAAAAAACAAAAAAAGATGACTGGTTTGATAGGGAATGTGAAATAATGAAAAGACGAGTTAAGGGCCTTCTGAGAAATTATCAGCGTTCTAAGACTGACGTTAATAATCGAAGGCAAATTTATGTAAACGCACGGAAAGAATATAGCAAGCTAAAGAGAGAGAAAAGGGAACATTTTGATCATTCCAGACTAGAAAAATTAAAAGATTCAGTTAGAGACCCGAAAACGTTTTGGTCAACTCTTAGAACGATTAACAGAAAGTCACTAGTGTATAATGAAGTTTCAATAAAACAATGGCATGATCATTTTTACGGTGTTTTTTAATTCTCATGATAATATTTACGAGGAGGATAGTCATACTGACCCGAATAATGAAAATATTCAAGAACCCCTGTTTAAACGACCCAATCACAAAAAAGCGAAATAGAAGAAAAGCATTAAAAGATTAAAAAGCGGTTAAAAAGTGCTGGCCCAGACGGAATTGTAAATGAAATGCTAAAAAAAATGCAAATAATCTGGTTATTGAGTTTTCTGGTACATCTTTTTTAACACAACTTTTCGAGTCTGGGACATTTCCAGCTCAGTGGTCGAAATCCATCATAATACCGCTGCATAAAAAAGGTGACATTAATAACCCAGATAATGATCGAGGCGTAAGTCTGTCCCAGTGTGTATTAGGCAGATCTATACCAGTATTTTGAATTCAAGACTTACTAAATGGGCGGAAAGAGAAAAGAACATATTATTGAAGAGCAGGCGGGTTTTAGAAGTGGATATAGCACCATTGACCCATATTTTCACCTTGTATTGTTTAGTTCAAAAATATCTGTCCAGAAATTCGAAATTATACGTGGCTTTTGTTGACTTCCGGAAGGCTTTTGACTCAGTTAACAGAAACCTATTGTGGGAGTGCCTGAGGAAATCTCTGTGTGGATGGAAAATTGTATAATGCGCTGAGAGGAATCTATAATACCGTTCTAGTCTGTGTACGTGATAAATGCTTATTATCACAATATTTCAATTGTCCAAGAGGTGTCAAGCAAGGCTGTGTGCTAAGCCCCCTACTATTTTCATTCTTCATTAATCAACTTGCTGTGGAGTTATCAAAACGTGGAAGACATGGCATTCAACTAATCTCTGGAGGTATTGAAATGTTTCTGATGTTATTTGCCGATGATGTGATATTGCTGTCAGACACTGTTATAGGGTTGCAAAATCAAATCAATGTACTTAAATCTGAAGCTGATAGAATGCAATTGTTGTAAATCTAGACAAAACTAATATTATAGTTTTCCGTAAGGGAGGGTATCTCTCTACAAATGAAGTATGAGGAAATGAGGAGATAAAGGTAACAAATACATATAAATATTTAGGCATTGTTTTTACAAGATTTAAGCTTGACGTATGGCTGGACGGAAGTCGCTAGAAGGGGTAGAAAAGGGGTTATTGAAATTCTTCGCACCATGAGGAGATTAAACTCGATCGATTCTAATTTATTCTGGAAAATGTTTGATTCACAAATAGAACCCATGTTATCATACGGTGCTGAAGTTTGGGGACTTAATGAAAATATAAACAAATGGAAAATATTCACACATTTGCAATAAAAAGATTTCTAAACATACCTTTACATTCATCAAATAAAATGTGTTATGGAGAGTCAGGCCGATATCCTTTATTTATTAGAAATTATGTTAAATGTGTGAGATACTGGCTAAAACTAGCTCGACTTCCACTAAATCGTATATGTAGACAGGCATACGAAATGCTTTTCAGAAAATGGAATTAGGAGTGTACAATTGGGTGTCGGATGTTAAAAAGGTTTTAATAGAAAATGGATTTGGCATTGTTTGGAATGCACACATGGGGTAGGTAGTGAGAAAATGTTTTTGTCTGAATTTAAGCAGCGACTGATTGATTGTTTTAAGCAAAACTGGCACTCCACTGTGGTTGGAAATGATAAATACAGCTGGTATTATTCCTTTAAAGATTCATTATATCCTGAAAAATATCTTGGTGTAATAACTAATAAATGGCATAGGGACTCACTTGTCAGATTTAGAACAAGAACTTAGGTTTATTCATCATAAAAAAGGTTTTTACTCAGATTCGATCATGAGTTCGGTATGCCCGTTATGTTCGAATGGTTTCGAAGATGAGATGCATTTCTTATTTGATTGTTCTGAATATAATGAATTACGAAACACAAGTAGTCTGTTTATTAAATACAAAGCGCAAAGATATAACATAAGGAAAATACTGACATCTGAAAATGAAGACATTATTAGATCACTTGCTGCGTTCATTGCGAAAGCAAATAGTATTAGGAAGAAAAATTTAGATTGTTAGTTATCAGACTATTTATCATGAAAATGAACTCTGCTAGGTATCTACAATGTGTTATTGTCATGCTGAAAGAAAAAGATAACAACTATCAATAATTGATGATTCATAGGTCGATTGGTCGAAGATTACGACCCAGTACTAATGGATGTTTTTGCAAAGCTGTTTGATTTTGCATTTGTCTTCGATTGTCGCCAGATGCACTTTTACATTTTGATTTGTTTGCGCTTCCTTGGCATTAGAGCCGAAAGAGCTGTTGCCAATAAATTCTTTGTCAATTGTCAGTTGTCAATTCTCTCTCTTTCTCTCTCTCTCTCTCTCTCTCTCTCACACACACACACACACACACACACACACACACACACATACACACACACACACACTCTCTCTCTCTCTCTCTCTCTCTCTCTCTCTCTCGATTTCTCAACATACATAGACACACACAGATGCACACACTCGTGCGCGCGCACGCACGCATGCACACAAAACGCGCGCACACACACACACACACGCACACACACACACACACACAGGCCACACACACACACACACACACACACACACACACACACACCACACAACACACACACACACACACACACACACACACACACACACACACACACACACACTACACACACACACACTAACACACGAGCGCGTGGACGCATGTACGCACGCGCGCACGCACACGCACCCACAGCACTTCCATCAAAACCTGAAGTGGTCTGGTAAGATCTTGTCAGCATCTCTTCACTTTTTCTTCAAACTTTTAATCGAAGAGGGGTGGAGAGAAGATGAAGATGGCGAGAATGCTGGGGGTAGAGAGCGTTGTTTATTGTAGAACACATTGTATGCAATCGACTTCAGCCTGCATTTTTCAACTTAGGGTTTAACTCATGATCAAAATAAGTAAAAATGTTTATTTTCTGATCTTTTGATGGGTACTGCCTTCTTGTTGCTGTTTGTTCCATTTTTGTTGCTTGTTTGATTTTGACGAATGACGTGGCATGCTGATTATGGACCACGACTTGCTTTGTGGATCAAAAGTTGTCCACATTTTCTCAGGGTCATGTGCAACATTTTTTGTAGTTTTAAACTAAGTGTTAGTATTTTTATTTTCATTTTTGTTTCTATAGAATCATTTCAAGTAGATATGAATGGACCGGTTGCCCTCTTCAGCATTCAAAACATCTAGACTGAAAGAATCTAACAATTCAGAACCATGTTTGGTTGAGAGTTTGACATGCAAGATCTTTCTCTCTCTCTCCCTCTCTCTCTCTCTCTCTCTCTCTCTCTCTCTCTCTCTCTCTCTCTCTCTCTCTCTCTCTCTCTCTTTATCTATCTATCTATCTTCTTTGTCTGAGAACACGGTGCCAGCAAGACAACAAGAAACCCTCATGTCTTTCATGATCTCTTAAATCATGTGCAAGCATCATCATTAAAAATACCTTGTGTAAACGTAATAACTGAAGCATCTGCATCAAGTACACATTCGTACTAATCATATATACCGAATATAAGAGCAAAATAACATAAAAGAAAACTTATTTTGTAGAAGTACTATAGCACAAAAAGTAGCTCAAAATATCAACTCAAGCCTTACCAATCTAACATCAGGATGAAAATACACACGCAGATGCACTAAGTGCCATTACCAATACAGGCCAGTCCAGAGTTCCCATACAAAACTGCTGTCAAATTGCCAACGGATGCTCACAGATGCCAAAAGTCACAACATACACTTTAGGTATTCATCCTCACAATTCAGATATATATAAAAAAAAAAAAAGTGTTAACATATACTAGTCACATAAAGTTAAGCACAGTTTACATGTACCCGCATAATTTCCAAAATATAAAAGCCACGATTTTGAAATTGGGAACAGATTTAATTCATTATCTTGTTCCAACGTACATTGAATTTCATTGGGATCGAATGAACGGTTGTTGATTTACAGACAATTAAACAGAGGATGGGTCGAAATCAAAGTTCGCAAAATCTGTTCAGTTCACAAAATCATTTCAATAGTGGGTGTGGCCACCGCCATTGGCGAGACATTCCACGCAGCGACTCCTCATCGAGTTGATCAGTGTTCTGATGACCCTCTGAGGGATTCTCTGCCATTCCAGTTGCAGCATTTGGAAGAGATCCTGGCGTTTTCTGGGAGGTGGATGGTTCTCCTTCACACGTCTCCCCAACTCATCCCACATATGCTCGATGGGATTGAGGTCGGGACTATACGCCGGGAAGATCATCCTGTTGATGCCGGCCTGCACAATGAAGTTTTCGGCCACCCGGGCCCTATGTGGCCGAGCATTGTCGTCTTGGAAGACTGCCATGGATCCTATCCGTTGCATGGTCGGAACAACGAAAGGCGCCAGGATTTCATCCCGATAGCGGATGCCTGTGAGGTTTCCATCAATATGGTAGAGTGGTGTCTTGTGGTGGAGGCTGAAGGCACCCCCCATACCATAACAGATCCTCCCCCAAAGGCCCTGGTCTGGCGAACAGCTGCATCAATGTAACGTTCACCAACACACCTCCAAACTCTAGTTCGGCCGTCATTGTGTTCAAGACTAAACCGCGACTCATCTGAAAAGAGGACCTGGGACCACTGTTGTTGGTTCCATCTCACATGACGATGGCAGAAAGCTCGGCGAGCCAGCCTATGGGCTGCTAGCAGTCGTGGTCGAACAGCTGGGCGACGTGATCTGAGGCCGAAGTGGTGAAGATGGTTTCGTATGGCTTGACGGCTGAGGATGGTGTTATTTGCCATACGAAGCTGCCTTTGGATGCTGGTGGAAGTGGTATCCCGCTGCAATAGGGCCTGCCTCTCGATGAAACGATCTTCTCTGGGAGTAGTAGTCTGCCTAGGCCGACCTGACCGTGGCCTCTCTTCAACGCTGTTGGTCGCCCTAAAACGCTGATTCAGTCTAACAATAACTGAATGATGCACACCAAGTCGTCGCGCCACTTCAGCCTTTGCAATGCCATCTTGTATCCACGCAATCGCCCTGGTTTTGTCAAAGGTGCTAAGTTTTCTTCGTGGTGGCATGGTGAGAAAAGGGCTGACAGTAACCAACCCCGCGCTTAAACAGCCAAAAGAAGGGGCATAAAAAAACTCACTTGAGAGACTGCTCTTGCACAGGAAAAAAGAATTTTTCATTTTACACATCTTGTGTCGCCAGCAAGCTTGATGCAAAACAGGCACAGTTAACGCAACTTTGCACTTTTTATCCCGCGCGGTAACGAG
>JADBJO010000246.1:684647-777147 GCA_016801955.1 Conus betulinus | reverse complement strand
TGCAGTTGAGTCACCCACCTTGTGGTCGGTCAGAGGCTCCAAAGTGCCCCTTTTCCGGGCAGACCAGCTGTCCACAGACTTTGAATGACGAGGCCAGGTTAAACCTTTACCGTGCTACCTGGGTCTTCCATGACCCAGTGACTTAATAAAAACATCATATCATATGAACGGAGAGACCTATGCTCACGAAATCTTAGGAGTTGTCAACGACCTTAATGGCCACTGGACACAGAAACTTCATGTATGGGCAGAATTATAACTTGCCTATTGCTCCCGGAAGGTAAGCTACGTTGAGTATTGGCGAGCACAGCGTTGCAGGCAATTGGACGCTGGCGTTCGCAGGCAACGGACGGTGCAACTATGTGTAGGTACATGAATGAATGAAAACGTTAGTATTAGTAAATGAGACCAGTGTGCAAAGTACACAACAAAATTGCAGATGAGTGGCAGCCTTTTTCATTCACTGGTAGATCTCTGCAGCATAAAAAGTGGTGTATAATTGGATTGAGTTAATTGGATATAATAGCTTCACCAAGAGAAGCCTTAATTGCTTGCTCATGGTAAAAAGAAAAAGCGCCTGTGTTGCATGCATCATATGACAGTACAGTTTGTCATATAGTTCATAATTTCTGCCTGTGTGCGACTGCACTTAAATTCGCCTGTGTGAGATACACAACTATCCTTTTCCCCTGTGTGAGGTTTGGCTGCACCATTCCACCTGTGTGTGGTACCCTAGCTGATCATGGCCAGTCATTCTGGGGAGCAGGACCAAGAGGAGGTCACAATTATTCATAAGGAGGATAAAGTCGAGAGACTTGATGCTCGCATCAGTCAAATTGATGACAGATTTTCTAGACTGACAGATGCTATTCATAAGCTGTTGACCACCAAATACTCGGACAAAACACCCAGCCATATCCCAGGCATCGCGTGGCACTAAGAGACGGCGCGATTCTCTCTCTCTCTCTGGTGAGGAGGGAGAGGAAACTCGGCCAGGGTCCGACTTCGACGAGCACAGGCGCACCAAAGGTAAACAGCCAGTTAAGAAAACTGCTAATGCCACTCTGAGCAATGAGTACTCTGATCATCATCAGATGGAGAAATCTATGTTGATGCTGAAGATACTATTTCCCTTGAATGTCAAGATGATGACTTGGGGGAGATAGAACAAGACTTGGACAACAAGAGAAAAAAGCTGACAAAGTGGCTGACTCAATGGCTGAGATGATCAATAAAAGATTTGCACAGGGACCAGCCGCCGTGGCGAAGTGGTTAGCGTCGCGGACTCCCGGCTGGGAGGTCGTGGGTTCGAATCCCATCAGAAGTCATGTGGGTTTTTCTGCCCCGACCGGCTCCTACCCAGAGTTGAGTTTGCTGCGGACTCAGTTGGGAAGACTGGGACCACACAGTCGAGTTTCATCCACTTAATGGATGCGTTTCTGAGAGTGTTGCTCAAATTTGCTGACCAACACTGCAGGTGTCTGTATCTCTCGGGCCTGGTTGACGCCGGGAATATATTATGAAAGGAAGCGTAGAGTACAGCCCTGTCATGTAGTCTCAGACCGAAATGGAAATCCGTAGCATCATCATAATCATCCTCATTCTCATCGATCAGCATAAAAAAAAAAAGTCTCAAATTCTGTGGCCCTTCATGCCCTGCTCTCATGGTGACCTCAGTTTCGATGTCCTCTCCACGTCTGTGGCCTTGTTTGGTTCCGTCGGGGGTCACCGGTATCGGCGGTCCATGGGGGCTGTCGTTGGACGGACGTGGTGGCGCCCTCCGGAGGGAGAGCTCACTCACGCCGGCTCCGCGACTAAGCAATTATTGTCGTTAGTAGGGGGCTTAGTAGGTGGTGTTCTGCGTATGTTAGATCAGAACAGGCGCCACTGAACACCACTGAAGTGACTCGGCGGCAGTGCAGTGTGTCTCCTCCGATGGGTTGCCTCTTGACGACTGGGTGCACTGCCTCTGAGGTGGCGCAGCAGGTTGGGACAGCAAAAAAAAAAAAAAAAAGATTTGCACAGGGGCTTTCTAACACAAAACTTAAAGAAAGGCTTGATAAATACCAACGCCCAGACAACTTCCACAAGCTTCAGGTGCCCAAAGTGAATACAGAAATCTGGAAGACACTGCCAAACAGGCTGAGGTTAGGATGGCTTCAGTGCAGAGAGCCATTGTCAAAGCCACGGCAACACTGGCGCAGAGCCCCCAGGCTATACTCAAATTATATAGCAAGAAAAAGTTGACTGATACGGACATCAATATATATATATATATATATATATATATATATATCAAGAATATTACTAAAACGCCTAATAAACCCATCTAAATCTGAACTGGGCAAAATAAGTAAGAAAATCCTAGAAAAAGCCATAAAAAACATAAAATCAAACACGGAATACAACCTCTGGAAGAACACATATGAAGTTATCCAATGGTTCAAAAATCTTAACAAACAGAAGAACACAGTATTCATCACATTCGACATAGTAGACTTCTACCCATCCATAGATGAAGAGCTACTCACTAAAGCTCTGAAATTTGCTAATAAACACACAGACATAACAGGGTCAGAAATGGAAATCATTCTCCACACCAAGAAAACTTTACTCTACAGCAGAAATGAAACATGGATCAAGAAAACGAACAGAAAACTCAACATTTGATGTGACCATGGGATCGTATGACGGTGCCGAAACATGCGAACTGGTCGGACTGTTCATGCTATCCAACATCCAAAAACAACTCGGAAAGCAAGTCGGACTATACAGAGACGACGGCCTCGCCGCGCTAAACAGCAATCCAAGAACCATCGAAAACAAGAAAAAAGAACTATGCAAAATTTTCCAAAACCATAACTTAAAAATCACCATCGAAGCCAAGAAAAAGGTAGTGAACTACTTAGACATAACACTTGACCTCAACAACTAATCAAATCACATGGTACAACCCTCCATATGATGGACGAGTAAAAACAAACGTAGGGAAAGAATTTTTTAAAATTCTGACAGCATCCTTCCCAAAAGAACGCAAATTGTCCAAAATATTCAACAAGAACACCATCAAACTATCATATTCATGCATGCCTAACCTTAAAAATATAATTGATTCATCCAACAAAATGAAAAGCAACACAGTGAAGAAGGGTGAAGGAAATCCTGCAATTGTACTACAAAAGAAACAGTGTCCCTTAAGCAACAAATGCCTCTATAACAACATTGTATACCAAGCATCAGTAAATGAAAAAGAAACATACATAGGGATCACTGAAAATCACTTCAAAACTAGATATGCAAACCATAAACAGTCATTCAACAAAGTAAAATACAAAAAACCAAACAGAACTGAGCAAATATATTTGGAGACTTAAAGACAAAAAAATAAACTAAAACATATCCTGGAAAATCATAAAAAGGGCATCACCATACAATAACATTTCAAAAAGATGCAACCTATGTTCAACAGAAAAATGGTTAATGCTATGCAAACCATACTTAGCAACCCTAAATACTGAAGTAGAAATAGTAAACAACTGCAGGGACAAATGGAAATCGTTGTCAGCAAACGCACCCTGAACTGTAACAACCTGAAAAACCGAACAACACGTGCAGCCAATCCGCACGTGCAAACAGTGACATTAGGCCATAACAACACCGACAGTAGGCGACCCCAAAACCATCCTGAGGAGAGCCAGCGCTCGAAACAGATCTGTTGATTTTAAAACTTCCTTTTACCATACTATTTTAACAAATATATATATATATATATATATATATATATATATATATATATAGAGAGGGGTCTGTGTGAGAGAGAGAAAGGGATAGAGAGACAGGGGGGGATAGAGAGAGGGTGTTTGTGTGCTTATGTGTGTTTGTGTGTGTGTGTGTGTGCGCATCTCAGCTTTTGAATGGCTGTGTGTGTGAGCCAGTGTGTGTAATACTTACGTCATACAATGTAGTAAGTTACAACAACCACAACTCCACATACACACGTATGCACGTACACACACACACACACACACACACACACACACACACACACACACACACACAGATTGATAGACAGATGGAGAGATAGATGGGTAAATAGATAAATAGGAAGACATATAGATAGACAGATATAGATAGACAGACAGACAGATAGATTATTTGATAGATTAATCGATTAATTGGTTGATTGGTTTATTGAATGGTTGATTATCGATAGCAGAGAAAAATGTAGACAGATAGATATGTATCCCACATAGAATCATTTGTAATATATCTTACACAATGTTCCCTGACTGATTGATTGATGATGATTGATTGATTGATTGATTGATTGACAGCGGATAAAAGTGTGTAGACAGATAGACTTACCAATTTTAGAACCAAGTCGATTTGCCTATTTTAGAACCGAGTATTTCATTTAAGAAGAATAAGTGGTTGATATGGTTGTATTTGTAGTTGATAACAATCAAGTCCTTTATTCAAGAAAAGTGAGTGGTTATTAAGGTCATTTCTTTGGTTGATAAAAAGGAGGTTCTTTGAGTGGGCTTTGCATTAAATGAATTCGTGTTAACAGGCACTTAATCCATTCTTCTTTCTCCTGATGGAACCTACTGAATTCATTTGTAGAGCTGGAACTGAGCCGAGCGTTACATTTGAAGAATTGCAAGCTCTCTTTTACCCCAAAATGTGCAGAGCTTCAATACGAGACATTAATCCATTGATATGTAATGTCTTTTACCTGTTCAGTTCTATGATTCAGGCAGATTTGAAAGAGAAGCGTTCAAAACTTAATCATAAGAAGTTCCACCAAAGTATCCCACAATACCTGAACACAGTGCCTCCCCACTTGTATACTACACCTCAGATCAAACGGCTTCTCTGAGCACTTGTCAGAAAGCATTTTCCTCTTCTGAATCTCCCTGAATGAGTCGTGGTCACAGTGGCCTTTATACCTGTTCTTCCACTGAATGAGTTCAGATTGTCTGGTGACCTTTCTTTTCACAGGTGAAGCAGCCAAGTCAAGTCAGTTCTTTACTTTGAGTCAGTATCAGGCCTCCTGTGACACGTAGGAACTCGCCGGTCATTTAGAGTCACATTCCCTTGCTTAACACCTCTCTATCCTGGAGATCCCCCGAAAGTCGCCAACTCCACAGAAATCCCCATCTGGCAACTGTTTCATGAAGATGAAATTTCTTTGTCCTAACTAAACGCATCCTGAACAGACAATTCCAACCAAGGATTCGTCCGAAACTTAAGCTTTGAAACGTGATGATGACATGATTTACTTGGCTCTTTTCCAGCAGTACTGATGTTGTATCCTGTTACCTGAACAGCCAACCAGAGCCTAAGGTGGAATAGCAACTTATCTCTTTCGGAAAGTCCACTGTAAAAGGGAGACTTTTCTCTCGGCACAGTCCCTGGGCTCCCCCCCCCCCCCCCCCCCCCCCCCCCCCCCCCCCCCCATGTTTCTGACTTCTGGCCATGGGGCTTGAATAGCTCGGCTGGCAGATCGCCGGACTCGTAATCTTGGTGATCCTGGGGTCGTGGGTTCGTCACCAACTTTCGGAAGAGAAGGCCAGTTTGGCTGTTGGTATGGATGACACGTTACACATAGCATGCACTGCGCGTAAAAAATAGAAAGAATGAGAGATCTTAAGTCGAATGAACGATGATGACTAAGCGACACGGGAAACGACTGAATGAAGCGGCAGCAGACACAGCTCTTCAGTCGGCTCTACCCAGGTAGGCAGCCCGTTGTGCAAATGAGAATGTGGGTTGTAAAGTGCTTAGAGCTTGGTCTCTGGCCGGGAATAGATGCAATGTAAGTACTCTTGACAATGATAACAATAATAATTATAACAATGATAATAATAATAATGATAGTAATAATAGCAATAATGATAATAAGAATAGCGATAGCGACCATTGGTATCACCATCTGAAAAAAACTGCTTGTTGTCAAGTTCGACCTGTCTATCTATTTTATCCCTCTGCACCCCTTCAATAGATTTTCCGTGCTCTAAATATTCCCTCATTTTAAGCTGCATGTTCCTGGAAGGCCTGATTTTCACAGTTCCTGACAAATTCTGGCACTTTCTCTCCTGAAAGGCACATCTTTCTCCTTTTAGCCTGAAAGTAAAGTGTTAACAGGACTGATGTGCCTGACAAATGCCTGGTGAAGAATCATACCATGGCTTATGGCATTCGATACAGCATCAGGTGTATGGTAGGCAATATTCATTCTACGGGATTTTCTCTTTGAAGCTTTCCATTTGCGAACTTTTCAGGTGGTAAAACAGTGGCTGAGCACTTAAGCAACCACACTTGTAGAAAATCATTTGCATGGGAAAATGTTCCATACCTGCATATAAAACTACAGCCATCGATATCACAAAAAAATGCAACATCGCCAGCAAGACCCAACTAAACATTAACCCAGTCCACAACACACCAAAAAGCATTTGCATAATAAAAGCGAAGATTTAGACAAGTGAATAACTAAACCGTTTACTACAACACACCTTGCAAAACCTTAAGTGAAACCCTTCATAAGTAGCACACAGCCTATGTCACCCTGAAGGTTTTTGCATAGTAAAAGTATAGTTTTATCAACACTTAACAAAGAGTCAATGAAGGCATGTTCAATTAGAAGGAAGCTGAAATCACGCAATACACACCAAACAGAAGGAAGGTGAAGTCATGCAATACACAATGCACAGACACATCGAGTTCAAAGCACAAAACCAGGTTTCCTTGGCTCCCTGAGCTGATCCCACATGACTTCCCACTTGTCACATTCCATCTGCTCTCTACGGCTATACCAACGTTTGCACTGACATCTAGGGGCACATAACTATGAACATGGCTGTTTCACCAACAAAGATGAACTCTTCGCAAATAGAAGTTGATGATTTCTACATGTTAGAGTAATATGATTTCCCAAACAGGAAAAAAATTAATCATCCATACACAGCTTATAATTTGAAACAACGTTGACACAGAATGATATTACTGATATGCATCCAAATGTATTAGATTCAAAATTTAGAAAGAGAGGGGGTTAGTTACCGCCAAGGACATTGACAAACAAAGCACAGGACAAGACACAATGTATTTCACCAACAAAGATGAACTCTTCGCAAATAGAAGTTGATTTCTACATGTTAGAGTAATATGATTTCCCAAACAGGAAAAAAATTAATCATCCATACACAGCTTATAATTTGAAACAACGTTGACACAGAATGATATTACTGATATGCATCCAAATGTATTAGATTCAAAATTTAGAAAGAGAGGGGGTTAGTTACCGCCAAGGACATTGACAAACAAAGCACAGGACAAGACACAATGTATTTCGACCTCTTAGGTCTTTTTCAGGCAAAAAAAAAAAAAAAAGCAGCAGAAGAACAGATCACATTTAACATTTAGGACAGTACAAACAAAGAACGAAGAGTGACTTATCTGTCCATGTGTTCCGAAAAAATGGCCGCCAGACGGAAATGACAGAGGGCATTATGAGAGAGGAAAGGAGGGGGGGCGGGGGGTTGGGTGGGGGGAAAGGGGGGAGTGAAACTATAGGATTTGTAGGTTAAGGTGGATTGATAATAGTGCTAAGTGGGGAGGGGAAGATTTATATTTATATATATGTATGTATATATATATATAATAAAATATATGTAATAATAAAACAGTCTTCAAATCATCAATGCGGTACAGCCTCGGAGACAACGGAACATTCCCAGCTAAACTCAAAGTAGGAACCTAGCCTGCCAACTCACCAATGAGTGCAAAGCTTTACTGACCACTGGAGGGTCTTCACCATACAGCAGCCTCCGTCAGCACCTCCAGGATTCCCACCTAAGTGAACGAAGAAAAAGACCATCATTGGGAGACTGAGAACAGGGCAATCCAGACTGTGACATCACATCTCCACAATATTCCACACTGGCGAGTCTTCAATTCATCCATGCAGTACAGCCCCAATGACAGCGGAACATCCCCAACAACACTCAAAGCAGAAACCTAGCCTGCCAACACACCTATGAGCGCAAAACTTTATTGACCACTGGAGGGCCTTCACCATACAGCAGCCTTTGCCAGTACCTCCAGGATTCCCTCCTAAGTGAACGGAGAAGACCTTCTTATGGTGCTGTTGATCTCACATGATCATCGCCCATCAGTGACTGATTACTGACGATTTTAAATAAATGAGTGTGTGTGTGTGTGTGTGTGTGTGTGTGTGTGTGTGTGTGTGTGTGTGTGTGAGAGAGAGAGAGAGAGAGAGAGAGAGAGAGAGAGAGAGAGAGAGAGAGAGAGAGAGAGAGTGTGTGTGTGTGTGTGCGAATATGTGTGTGAAAACTTTCCCCAGTTAGTCTCATTATGATCACAACTCACCCATTATACTGTTTACATGTGGTCTCCCCCCCCCCCTTTTTCTTTCTTATTTTGTGTGTGTGTGTGTGTGTGTGTGTGTGTGTGTGTGTGTGTGTGTGTGTGTAACACATGATACCCTGTTTTTCATTGATCATTGCTATCTTGTCTCAACCAACTTCAGCATATTAATGCCAACACATTATTTCACCTGTCACAATGCACATCATCCCACAGCATTGTTTACTTTTTCAACAACACTATTTGTATGAGCTTCCCAACCTCCCACACCCACATCCACCTCATAGTGGATGGAGAGATATGAGCTCTCTTTCTCTCCCCCCCTCCCCCACACACACAGACACACATATACACACATTACCCTCCTCCTCACCCACCCCACCTACCCACTTTTTTTACTCCCCCCCCCCCCCCCCCCCCCATTATACCTTATCACCCACTAATCTTCCATCCCTTTCCCTCTCTTATTAACATTACCCACACACCTTTCACAACTACCACGCATAACTACTACCACCGCCTTAATCACCCAGCAAATTAATTTCTATTTTATTCACTTCACTTATTTTTTTTTATTACAGTTACTTTCATTTTATTCCTCTATTTATTTATTTATTATAATTACTACTACTATCATTATTATCATTACTGTCCTTTCTATATGTATGCACATATTTTTTAATCCATTCATTTTATTTTATTCATATATATATATATATATATATATATCCCCCCCAAGCTTAGCACTATTATCAATCCACCTTAATCTACAAACCCCATCGTTTCACTCCCCCCTCTCCCCCCACCCAACCCCCCCTGCCCCCATCCTTTTCCTCTCCCATAATCCCCTGTCATTTCGTCTGGCGGCCATTTTTTTTCGGAACACATGGACAGATAAGGCACTCTTCGTTCTTTGTTTGTACTGTCATAAATGTTAAATGTGATCTGTTTTTCTTCTGTTTTTTGTTGATTTTTTTGTCTGAAGAAGACCCAAGAGGTCGAAATACATTGTGTCTTGTCCTGTGCTTTGTTTGTCAATGTCCTTGGCGGTAACTAACCCCCTCATTTTCTAAATATTGCTTCGTTCTCCGCCATCAGTCACTCCATTTTGAAAAAGTAGTAGATTCAGTCAAATAGACATAAGAACACACGTAGAAATTCCCAACCTTTGTTACTGATTTTCAGGATCTTCACAAAAATTCATGAAGTGAAATAAAATCAGAAAAATGATGTGATTGAAGAACTTTTTCTCTACACTTCTGTCATGACAAGAGATATGTGCAAGTCGCGCTTTTGAGGATTGAGAACTCTTGACAAAAATGTTAGACCATATGTGAACAGAGCTTGAATCCCTTATCTTACTCCATATCTTAATGGAGTGTCCTGTGCGTGCCTGTACCCATCGTCAACACAGCGCAGGCCTCCAAGGGTGGTACAGGACTGCTCTAAAGCAGGTGAAGACAGTACTTCTCTGGGTCCTCCCCAGCATCTTCGGGTGTTTCTTTTTCTTCTTTGCCTTTACTAGACTGACCCTGGAGAAAGGTCCAGTGACGGTGAGGAAAGACCCACTGACCACAGGGAAAGTCCTGTTGACAGTGGGAAAGACTACAACTTTGCATTCTCTCTTGAGGGCACATAAGACCGTATGGCGAAAGTTTGGCTGTGTCTGGAGTGGCACTGTCTTCATCTGTCCGTGGGCAGGGGTGGTTGGGTCTGTGGGATGTGCTCGACAGCTGGAGAGTGGTGTTTTTTTCGCCAGTGGGCTCTGCAGTCATGAAATACGGGCTAGTACACCCATGGGGATGCTACTTTAAGGCTGTTACGAGTTGCATCCTGTAGTCTGATTTACCTCTGTTCAGGAGCAGTTATGTCCCTTGATATCTTAATGGAGTGTCCTGTGCGTGCCTGTGCCCATCGTCAACACAGCTCAGGCCTCCAAGGGTGGTACAGGACTGCTCTAAAGGCAGGTGAAGACAGTGCTTCTCTGGGTCCTCCCCAGCACCTTCGGGTGTTTCTTTTTCTTCTATGTGAACAGAGCTTGAATCCCTTACCGTTTCTTGACGTTGATTGGTCGCTGAGTCACGTGATTAGTGAGATAAGTTCACTGTTTGTTGGACGGGTATGTTCCCGATTTGTATGGCAGACTAGCAGTTGCCAGACAGGAGGATAGATTGCTTGACTTGTTTCAAGCTAGTAGATATTTCTCAAGCTCGGTCGTTGAAAAGGAAAACCTACTTGTCCGAGCAACCTGAGAGTGGTCGATGTAGCGCGAACGAACAAAAATCTGCTAGATTCTGTTTGTCACAATATTGATTCCCTATGGGTAAGTTGCCAGTTGGGGAATGATAGATACATAAAGAGAAAAGGCAAAATGATTTGTAAGTGAACGTAAATGATTGATGTGACTAGTTAAAAAAAAAGTGAAGTGACAAGGTCTAATAAGAAGCATTTTGTGAAAACGCGTATTTGGTTTTAAAAAGATAATAATACAAATCGTTTTTTTTTTTTTTAGAGATCAGTATTTTTGTAAAAGATTTCACTTTGTATCCCCGACTGTAGGTAGAAATGTGCTGGAAACAGAAATCTATGAGTTCGTGAGTATGATGTGTTACCACGTTTTGTTGTATAATGATTGAAGAAAAAGGAATATTTCATCTTCCAAAGCTAACGTTAGGAGTTGGGTTTCTTTCCAGAAAACCTCAGTGTCCAACCGGTGGAATAAACCTACCTCCTGCAACTGGGTCATAATAGAAAATGTTTATAACAAGTATTATCCAAAACAAAAAGAAAAGAAAAAAGTAAGGGGTTGGAAATGTATACGAAGTAGATAGAAAACTAATTGAAAAATGTTTAAATTATAATTGAACATGAAGACTGGATAAAAAAAAATGCTGTTATGTGTATTATTGATGTTATTGTGGAATTCTTTTTGTGTTTGGTAAAGGGTGCACAAAAAAGTGAATTTTCGTTTTCTCAGTCTCTCCGTTGAATGAATGGAGTAGATGCGCACATATAGAGTAAACACTGTGTTTGTAATTGACTGTATGCAAATACGGTGTGAGACAACTCATCGCGCTCTATTTCATCTCTCTTCCTCCTTTCTGCTCCCCCTGCGCCTTAAATCTTTGTCATTTATGTAGTGAATGAGGGCCTCTTTGCTTGCAACTGTTTTCACCATGTTACCCATTTCTCTTTGTTTGTTTCTTTGTTTCTTGTTTTTTCTCCATTTTTTTTTTTTCTTGTCATACCCCAGCCTCCTCCGTTCTCCTTCCCTTGCTACTCTGCTGCTTTTCAAAACTGACGTGTTCCAGTCTATACCATTGTGCTTTGATTTCGTATGGGATGGTGGTAATGGTGGTGGTTCTTTTTTATGAACTGGTGTCATTTACACACACACACACACACACACACACACACACACACACACACACACACACACACACACACACACACACACAAAATATGACAACTCAAATACACATATTCTTACACTTATACGGGCATCCCCTTACATTCATCAACCTTAAATCTGTCTTGGTTCAACAATTATGTTTTGTAACAGCTTACTGCACATTCAAGATAAAATGAATAACGCAAGTACCTTGATCCTATTCTCATACACAAATAATGCAAGACAAATGTATCCAAATGCAGTTGATAAAGCCATAGTTACTAAGTCATTTTAAAAAAAACGCAGACGAAGGTATCCTCCCACTACTAACTGAACATTCAGAAACCCAGACACCTGTAAGCTCTCGCAAGTACTCAACCCATAGACACTACAGGAAACATAACACCCAAACACTATTTGAAATGTCCCTGTATATGACATGTAAACAGGTTTTAATGTGCAACTGAAATGAAAGAAGGCGAAGGAATAAAATCTCTCAGTATGGTATCTAGTCAACAGATAAAAAAAAAATGAACATCATTTTTACAGTAAACTGTCTAAGATTGGGAATATGTAGAAAAGACGGGATACATTCGACCATTTCAAACAAAAATCGTATTAAGTGTACTGCCTACAACTTGCCCACGTTTGCCCATATAAAAATACGGGGTGGGGGTGGGGTGGGGTGGGAGGTGACACAACGAGGAATGAATGTCAATTTGCTTCCTTTAAATCAGATTCACTCGATGGTGCAATGTTGTTTGCTGTAATTTTGAATTCAAGATCAGTGATGTAAAAATCATAATTTGATATATAATACGAAACAGATGAGAACATTTTCCACAAATATGTCTTCTTCACATATAACTAAAAAAAAAAGGTATGGGAATTCCCAAGATAATCCTCCCCGCAGGGAATCTCCATTGGAATGAACTTTACGACATCGTTAAAGATCCCGCAGAAAAAAAAAACTCCGAAACTAACTTTTTTCTATAAGAAATTATATTAAATTCATGATACTATTGATGATTGTGAAAAAGATGGCCTAATACATAATTTACTGAAACATCTAATGCCTTTCGAAAGAGCTCAGACCACTGATTGTCAGACCTCTAATTAAATCCTTTAGAGAAGAAACACGGTCGTCAACACAAGAAGGATCCACGAAGTGTCAAGCAAAAGGATATGTTAAAAACTGGAGATCAGTATCCCTTTTGAATTATGTACACAATATGGAAATAATGTATCTTGCCTAAGTTTATGAAAGAATTACATACAAAAAAGCACACACACACAAAACTAAGAAACACAATCCTGAAATAAATCCTTAAAATCCACGCACAATGGTATAGGTATGTTTCTGCTTCAATGTCTTGAAACTACTCTGGAAGCTATGTAAATCACAAATTATATTACAATATCACACGTTTTATTTATTTGCAAAAGGAAGCTACATTGATGAAATAGAATTTCCGTTATAAACGGAGAAAAATAAGGAGGTGATGTATAATTCACCATCTGGCTCAGCGGTGACTGCTCTTGTGTCCCTATAAGCTTCTTTTTATTGGGGAAGCAAGCGGTCTTTTGGTGTGTTTTTATGATGCTGTGTTCGTTATATTTAGAAGATACACCCGAAAGTGCGGTTGTGACCCGCAGAAGTTACATCCTTAACTGCCGAACAAACCAACTGGGAGAAATTCTGTGATGTGTTCACACAGGGTGCAGACAAGCACAGAACATTCCATAAAGACGTAAATGAATGTAACTGCTCCTTGGCAAATGCCACTGTGTCATGGCTACTGGATGTGACACTAAGAACCTCCACGGGAGCGTTCCAGTGGGTTTACCAGCCCTTATTTCTGGACTGCAGAGCCTCCAGCGAAAAAACGCCATCATCGAGCAACTACCGTGTGCATCTGCAGGCAGCCCTTACTCGTTGCTGATTTGCTGACAGTTGAAGTCTGTTCAACTCCAGACACGGCTAAACTTTAGCCATGAGGTTTTACATGCCCTCTGAGGAGAATCCCTTTCTCTCTGAGGAGAATTGTCTTTCTCGCTGTCAACAGGACTTTCGCTGCGGTCATAGGTCTTTCCTCACCGTCACTGAGCCCTTCTCCAGCGCCGGCCAAAAGGCTTAACACTGTTGTGACTCTACAGCTTTTTTTCAAGGAAGTGTGTGGGGGGGGGGGGGGGGGGTCTTTTGTTTCGCTTTATGATGCTGTGTTCGTTGTATATAAATTTGGCGCTAGTCTCTTGTTTGTATTTACTTCTTCATTCATCTTAAGCCATGTGCCTGTATCAGTCACTCCTCTATCCGTATTCTAGTATGGTAAGCCTTTCTCAATCTAAGACAAGGCTGTGTGCTCGTGTAAGAGCACGTACACACGCGCGCGTGTGTCTGTGTGTGTGCGCGCGCGAGCGCCCGCGTAGTTCTGTCTTTCTTTCTTCTGTGTCTATGTGTGTGTGTGTGTGTGTGTGTGTGTGTGTGTGTGTGTGTGTGTGTGTGTGCGCGCGCGCGTTTGCTGTGTCTGCGTGTCCATGCGCGCGCACGCGCGAGTGTATGTGTGTATGTATGTGTGTGTGTTTGCCTGTGGACACGTGTGGGGGGGGAGTGTGTTTACGTCTATGTATGTGCATTTTTATGCATATACAGACACATTTTCAGTCTTTGTGTGAGAAGAATATCTTCCATAGCTCTGCTAATAGTTCTACGGATATCAGAAACGTCTGTCTTGGCATAGAATACCCTCTTAACCAAACTAGGGAAATATAACGATTTCCAAGACCAACAAATCAGACTGTACATTGTTATGGAAGTCTGCTCAATTTCCGCCACAGCATCACGTGGTGTATGGGATGTGTGATGAGTTCACCACTTTCTGTATAACACAGGTTTGTATGCCGTCAGGAATGTACGCGCTTGCCCATCTCAAAGTTTGTCTTATTGGTGTGATTCCACTGACTGGTCTACAGATGTATGGGTACCTCTGCCACCAACCCCCTTTTCCAGGTCTTTTTTCAACTGTCAGCATAAAACGAAATAAACTGTTATGATCATGTTTCTGAACATACATTTTTTTTTTCTGATTCCAACTGTTTCCTGATAATAAACATGAACAAGTCTCTCATTCAGGTTAACGTTATGCCAGTGCAAAATCATAATGTGATTCTAAACTATATATCTGAATTTTCTGGATATATAGAAATACCCAAAAATTTGCGCCCTGATATAAAGAAAGACATAGAACTTCCTTACTTAAGTGCTGTAATCGTCAGCATTTCAAAGAAGCATTATCCTATACAATGTCGTCTCTTCAAACTGATTTACAGAAGACAAAACTCGTCTCAATTGTGTACTATATATGGATGTACTTTCAATTCTCAACCGGTTTCAATATTCATTACTTCGCATTTTCAAGTCATTGATATGGGAAATTCCGTGTGCGATCACCTCACATTATTTTTTTCGGGGATTTCTGTTAATTTTCAACCACATACACTTGCAAATGGTCTTTTCAACTGCTCTGTCAGACACTACTATAAATATCAAAGTCATCTACACTGCAATCAGAATCAAGAATGTGAGGATGGACGAGATGAAACAGAACACTGTCCGTTCAGTAATTCTGAATGTCATGGTCTGGTAGCTTCACGTAACAAATGCTTTAAACTACTGAAGACTAAAAGGACGCAGCGGTTTGAGTTGGTAGATACCGAATGCCTCTCGATTGGAGGGACACTAGCATCCATTAAAACAAAACAGGAACAAGACGATTCTCTCTTTTATTTTCAAAAGTTTCATCAAGTTCCATGTGGCGTTTGGTTACACACAGGGGTGGAATAAAATGCTTTTTTTTTCATACAGTCGATTACGTAAATGGTCTGACACAACACGTTGATCTACTACATGAATCACTTTAGGTTACAAGATGTGTATATTCCAGCAAGAACTACCGAGTATATAGCGCTTACATCGCTTCGTGCTTTAGAAATCAAGCCTGCTAAAAGTTTCAAACGTAATCTTTTTAACTCTTATTTTGAAGGTGTATTGTGTGAGATAAAGTTACTATCACCCAGTGAACTTCCATTACAAATTATACTGTCTCACTCGCCGTCACTCGAACTGATACTCACTGATACATCTCAACTTTTACTTTTTTGTCTGAATAACCACATCACACATATGTTTTTCTCGTGTGATCCCAAAACTTACTGTAGAAATTCAAGATACTTACAGTTTTGCACATTTTTGAAAATGAATGATTCACAGAATTCTAGTATGGTTTCTCATGATACAAGCGAATTTACAAATTATGCTCAATTTGAGTGTGATGACTATCACACAACAGTACATACACACTGGTGTGTGACTTCCATCAGGACTGTCCAGATAACAGTGATGAGTCATTCTGTGAACATCCTCCACGTCATGGGTTTCTGTGTTCTAAATGGTCAGTATGTATTACACAGCCAACGATGTAACGACTACTCAGACTGTGTGGACGATTCAGACGAGATGAACTGTCCTGAAGATGAGAGTCATCCCTGTCCTTACTGTGGTAGGGTCACTGATGGAGAAAAGGAGCGACAGTATCAAATCAACCTCGATGGCACCGGGTACTTTACACAGATGGTGATGAAACCTGATGAGACTTGTCCTGACACCCATTACCGTTGCAGAGCTGAGTTGTTGAATTGTCTTCCTCTCTACACACGATGCAACGGGTTTCATGACTGTACTCACGGAGAGGATGAAGAGAATTGTGAGAAAGTGACCTGTGCTGGCTTGTACAGGTGTCGGGCGTCCAGTGTTTGTGTGCCCAGAGCTCATCTGTGTGACGGCTGGAGTCAGTGTCCACAGCGGGATGATGAACTGTGTGTGACATGATCTGTCCTCGTGGTTGTTTGTGTGCCAAGGCTACTTCTTCCTTTGCCCTAAGGCTTTCATTGCAAAGGGTTTTTTTCATCTTCGATACATTGATGCCACACATTCAAGGATGTCAATGATCGATTTCGCTGGAAACATGTGCTGATTCGTTTGAGTTTGTCTCACTGCTCATTTATCAATATTTCACACGTAAAGCTTGCCAATTTACAGTTCATCGATCTTTCGTATAACCAGTTGAAAACAATCGAGGTGATCCTTTTTCTTCAATTACCAAATTTACAACGTTTACAACTTAAAAACAACCCTCTGTGTAAAATCATACCTACAATCTTTAGAGGCATTCATTATGCACTGAGACACATTGATGTTTCTGCAACACACCTGAACACTCTCAACAGTATTTTATCTCTATATCTGCCACATGTTACACATGTGAATTCATCTTCTGCTGTCATCAAAGCCATTGAATCTGTCGGTTTAAAAAACGTCCCACATTTAGTTGAATTAGATGTGAAAGGGAATCCAATAACTCACTTTCCTTTGGATTTGTTATCAAAATCATTCCATTTGGAAAAACTGTTTTCATCAAACTACAGACTTGGCTGTAAGGGTATGCTCTCAAGTCAGTTGACCAAATATAAAACTTTCATACCTAATGTTGTGTTTCCTTCGTGCACAACGTTAATACCAACGCAGTTGTTCAGGGCTTTCTTTTGGTTTTGTAGCGTGTCTTCATCGCTGGGAATCTGATTTGTTTCATGATTTCAAGTGTGGTTGAAAATGTGTTTGGAAGTAATTTCATGACAGCCATTGCGCAACTACATTTCGCTAATATATGTATGGGGATTCATGTCAGCATTGCTCTGGGAGCTGACCACGTGTTTGATGGAATGTACATGCAGTCTGAGAAGACCTGGACCAGTAGCGTGACCTGCAAACTGGCTGGATTTTTATCCCTTCTGTCCAGTGGGGTGTCAGTGTGGATCATATGGCTCCTTATTTGGGATCACATTATTGTTCTTTGTTTTACTGAAAGTTCATGGAATTGCACGACAGGTTTAACAGCTGCATCATGCGTGTTGATATGGTTCATTCAATCTTTCCTGTCGCTTATACCCTTTCTTCCTGGACTGTCTCACTTGGGACTGTATGGCCAGTCTGGGCTGTGTCGTCTGGCTTTATTTGACCAACATGATTCTACGCAAAGCTTTAGGTGGTTCACAGTTAACGTGGTAATCAACTTTGTCCTATGTCTGATGATACTGAGTGGTGAGGTTGCCATTTATAGACGAACACCAAAGTATAGAATTACACTTGCTCCCTCAAAAAGACTTTACTTTTCTTCGGCCCACCTGACGGGAAAACTGGCCGTTACGAATGCTGTGTGCTGGCTGTCCTTTGGACTGGCCACCCTGATGATGTTCGCCCAATGTCACTACTTTTAATAAAGTCCACGACTCTTTGGTTGTGTTTCTACTACCTCTCAATTCTGCGCTCAATCCCCATCTGTATATGTGGACTGTGGCCGTACAGCGACGAGGTCAAGCTAGAGAGAAGAAGTTACTGGAAATACTAAGATCAAGACTTAATCGGCCAAGACGAACAAATAGTGAACTCTAGATAAAACAAATATGGAAATAATAGCTAAATAGTAAATAAACCAGCTGTGCAGTTGATTAACAAATGAATACTTGTCTAATGATTTTATATGAAATGAAAGGACTCCGCTGAATAACGTAGACAAACTAATTAAAGGGCAAAACACGACGCTTTTCGACCTCTTAGGTCTTGTCCAGGCAAGATGCACAACACTCAGGACAATGAAAATGAACAAGCAATCACTTACCTTCATAAAATCCGACGCAAGGTGGGCGTTGAATGAAAATGAGGCTGTCAGGAAGGAGACAACGTGAGTCGAAGAAATGAAGATTATAATAAGAATACTGATAGCACTAGTAATAATAATGATGATGATGAAAATATTGGAAAATGATTTAGAGAAGATGACAGTGCACAGGTCTCTATTGAAGAGAAAAGGAACTGTTAGTGAAACGACCACTGCGATGTTAGTAAAGATTAAAAAAAAAAACAGAAGATTATCAGAAAATATAATTCCAAAAGAAGCGGTGTCAACTGAAATGAAGTGGTGAACAAAGACTACAGCAAAACCAATATGAGACACAGTGATGTAGGAGTTGAAGAGAGAAGGAACTTCTAAAGCAATCCAAACGACAGTTCTGGAGAGGCAATAAACTACGTAGGAAAGAGCACGCCAGAGATGTTTCATCATCAGATCTGTGTTCAGCTTCCTGCCCTGAAATGCAAACCTGGGAAAGTGTAAGAAATCAGATCAAACCTGTGAGTCAGTATTGCCAGATAAAATATTGCTTGGGATTTCAGGTAGGAAGAGGACCAGAACCCTGAAACCAATGGCAGAGGCAGCTGAAAAGAGTTCCAGCTGGATCTGGTCGAGGAGGAACAAACGTGAACTTCATGAGGGTAACTTTCCCAACTTAGAACAGGTGTCCCCGTTAGTTGTGGGATACGAGATCCGTCTAAGAAAATGTACTCCTTGAGAAAAGTTGTGGTCCAAAAAATGTTGGGGGTAGAAGGGCATCAGGGAGTCATGACCTGGATGCAGCCCAGTCCCCTTAGAGTGTAAGGAGTTCAGGGCTGACACACTTGTCTGAGGAGGGTTTCTTCTGCTGTCAAGCTCTCCTTAGAGTCTCTTCCTACTGACAGCATGTCCAGGGTCATGCAAGGCAGTGCTAACCAAGGAGGGCACAACCAAACGATTAAAAAGAGTTTGCGTGTGCAGTGATAATGCCAGTTAAAACACACACACACACACACACACACACACACACACACACACACACACACACACACACACACACACACCAGCAGCACCAGCAACGACATTAGAGACGGTGAGAGGCAGCAAATCATGACCTGGAGCAGCTGCGACACTGGGATCACAGAGGCACAATTTGCTGAATAGAGGGGATGTCTGGGAGAGCGCAGCAGACCTCCCAGCATAGACATAAACTATACAGGGATCACCAGTGACTGGACATAGCACCAAATCGAGGTGAGAAAAATCTGAACTCGCTTTGCTTATGATCCCATGAAACACCTCTTGATTCCTAGAAACAAGAGTGCCAGAGCCTCACATGAAGTGGAAATATGGTCGAGCAGTAGTAAAAATTTTAAGGCTGAAATTACCCAACTAGCACAATGTGTATGATGTCTAAGTGGTTCAGATATCCATCACAAGGCGATTCAGCGTTATAGCGTCCAGCTGTCATGGAGGTGCATGGAATGCCAGGGAGGGATAGTACCTCTTACAGGGAGAACATGTCGCGCCCTGTTAGGGTCGTGCATTCGGTTTAGTCCCCACCTGGCACTCAGCTCTCACCTATGACTCCTCGTAGCTGTTTGCATGCAACAGCGTCCACACACCGGGTAATGGCTTCGACTAGGTCACAGAACTAGGTGAAGGTAAACGACAAGTCTTAAACCCTCGATGAGCTAGGACTTGTCTACCTGTGCATGTGAAGACCGGTTTCGGCGGACTGCGCGGAAGAAAGCACTATATGTTTCAATGGTCAAGAAGGCAAATTCAGCAAAGCGTTAGCGAGCACGAATAGGGTTCAGTGAGACACGAAGAACATTCATAGCCATTCACTGCACCTCAGGCTCATCGCCAGCCGTCTTGACTTTGTCTTGCCACGGGATTCAAATGGGCAGGGGTGAGAGAGTGAGGCTGACAACCCTGAGAGGAGTAACAATGGATGAGCGAATCTAGATGTAAAATACCGAGATTCTAGTTTGTATGTAACAGAAGATTAATTTCTTGAGTACATGTCCAGCTTCCAGCCGACCAAAACGAACGAAATGAGTCTCCTGCGTCTGGTTTAGCTAACAGCTCACTTTGTTCCTCTTCACAGGTAAAAGGTGACAGCAAGGGAGTACGAGTACCTGGCCTCTGTGCAGATCATACACAGCTGCTCCAGAGCTGAGAGTCGCCAATCGGGATGCGTGCCCTAGTAAATCCTTCTCACAGGTCAAAAAAAGGGTCACAGCCCGATCGGTATGACTTAAAGAAGAAACCAATACAAAAATAACCGCCAAAAATGATAGAGAACCACATATTTCTCACATCCTTGTAGATCTATAAGCAGTTTATTTGATGTGGCCTAAACAAAGCCACAAAACCTTCACAGTCTCTGCAAACCTCAAGTCGAAGTACAAAACATACATTGTCCCTCGATTAAAAAAATGACCCTAGTCTAATTGGGGGGAAGGTTTCTAAAACAAACAAGAAAATAGACAAAAATGTGGGATCAATCGTTATTTTTAAATCAATTTTAAAATTTAGTACATCTCTCTCTCTCTCTCTCTCTCTCTCTCTCTCTCTCTCTCTCTCTCTCTCTCTCTCTCTCTCTCTCTCACTCGTTGCATACGTTGCCCTGTTGTCAGTTCTTGACTTTCGTGCTGGAGGGAAACATTTCAACGTTTTGGATTTCCATTGTTTCCCCCCAACGATCAAGATTTCTTTTTTTATTAAAGTGTTAGCATTACATCTTTTTTTCGATGTCTTTGTTTGAAGCTTCGTGATTTTTTTTTTTCACCCTCAAATTTATTTGCCGCTGTTTCTGTCTGTGTCAGTAATTATTCAAAATTCGTGAGAATGGATTCCATCGTATGACATTATTGTCTGTTTGTCTTTGTGTTCCTCTTCTTGGGTGTTTTACATTCTCCAGTCTGAGCTCTTGAACTGTCGTGCTTGATTCAGATAGTTTCCTTCCATTCATGTATACACGGTTACAAAACGAGGGACATTTATTCCAGACTGTCACTTTTTTTTTAGACCTTTCTGTTTACGTATGATACACCTCTTGTCTCTTGTCAGAGCAGTTGTCTTCCTGACTGTGTGAGAGATCAGAGCCCATTAATACAACTTTAGTTTGGGCTTTGGGATGCAGACCAGGGGGCTGGTCAGCTTGCTTGGACAGGGGTGCACTCAGAAGTGAAGTGTACATCGAGGGTACGAAGCATCCCAAGATTCATAGCGGGGTCGTGAGGTACATCCCCTAAAAAAGGGAGGAAGAAACAAACAAACAAAAGAAGGTAAAAGAAAAGAAAAAGAAATGTCAGAAATCTGAACAGTCTGGTGAGTTTGCATTGACATGTTAAACAGTGAAATGACCATTGTTTTTCTGCCTTTCTCTTAAGCTGGGGGGCGAGTGTACGTACACCTAGCGCACTCTCTTTGTCTCCCTCATCCATCCCTGTAGATATTAGAGAAAGCTGGTAAGGATGGAAATCATGTGCCATGAACGCTTCCTTCCATTATGCCACCAAATGGAATACCCGATAAAAAACGAAACATTCAGCTGTATCACCATACTATCTTCATATTTTCAGTTACTTTTCATTTCGTAACAGGTTATCCAAATCACGTGGCGTGACTGCTGGTTTTTATGTGTGGACCTATGGAACAGTTGGAACTGTTTCATTGCAGAACTGGAAGATCGCAACAAAGTTTAAGCTCCATAGTGTGTAGATTCCCTTTACTGTGACTTACTGTGTATTTTCAAAGGAAGGTTTGAGTATCGTGTGTGTATAGTGTGAGTGTGATATGAGGACATTGATGAGTATTGAGTATTAATGAGTATTATTTTCCATCCCACGTTCGATTTTTTTTCACATGTCGGGGGAGGTGGGACATGTCACGAGCTTAGTTCCAGTTGTTGGATGCTTCTCTCTCTCCTCGCAGTTTTGTCCACCTTTGTTCGTGAAAATCGAGAGCAGGGGCGCCCTTTGTTGGGTTTTTATCCCATACCCTCTTGCCACCATGATACTAGTAAATCTACTGACTGTGATCAGCAAGAAAGTGAATCCAAAACTTATGTGCAAGGTATATAATAAGTTTGAAGCCTTCAATCATGTGCTGACTGAACTGAAATAAATATTTGACTGGCAAGCCGTGTAACATGTGAAATGGAGAGCTACACTAAAGCCGATTTGACAGCTGAGAATACGAAACAAAAAGAAGTAGGACACAGCCAAATGAGTCAAGGTAGTCAAGACGGAGAACCAAGAGTGTAGGGAAAACCTAGAAACCGAAGACGAACACAGTGATGTTAAACGAAGGAAAAGAGAAGAGAGCTCAACTTCAGAGGGAGAATTGATCGAAGATGAATATGAGAGGCTTCCTCTTGTTGATGAAGACAAAGAATTCCTGGCACGAACAGATTTTAAGCTAGCAGAAAAAGGGAAAACAACAAAACCTGTGGCCTCCTCGCTTGCAAAGCTGGTGAACAGATCAGCAGACAAAATGGCTGATGAGAAATTCAAAGGCAAGATGGGTAAGTACAAGAGGAGCAATTTCTTATGTTCTCATATTCTTATATTCGGCGCAAAATATGCAAATTGCGCCGAATATGAGAAGATAGGTGGTCGTTGGTTCGTTTTCATTGCCCTAAATGCTGTTTCCTCTGCCTGAAGAAGACCCAAGAGATCGAAATGCATCGTGTTTTGTCCTGTAATCTGTTTATCTGGGTTGTTTGCGGAACTGCTATCTTTTCTTTTTAAGCTCAGTTCATGTTAATGACGACATAACAATCTTGTTGAATTTCGAATGCAGGGGAAGATGCTCCAGTTTCCTGGGTGTTTCTCTCCAAACGGCTTAGCATGTTGTTCAATGTGGTTCACAATGCTAATATAACATGTTTTAATACATTTTCATCAGTTAGAGCATCTTTGTACTACTTTCAATGATTATGTTATGGTCATAGGGTATTTTTTGCTTAGTTCGTTTAGGATGTAAATACCTCACGACTTTTTTTTTCAACACTAGTATTTAAATCACACCCCAGAAACTCTGCCTTCGTAATTCCTCAAGAATCTGCGTATCTCGCATCTATATTAAACTCGCTTACAATGACAGTAATACTCGCGTACGACAGGAAAGAAAACAATCCTGCCAATGGTCACACAACTCCTTCACAGGGGTTGCTCTTCAGTTAGAGAACTTGTCAAAATGGTAGGATAATTGTTACTGGTTATCGTAGAGTGATATAGGGACTATTGTGATACAAGTGCGCAGAAAGTGACAAAATCATAGCGCTGACGAGAAATGTTGGGTGTTTATGAAGGGACTGTTTGATTTTGCAATGGATCTGAACAAGAAATGTTCTGCAGGAAACAAAACATCATGGCTTCATACAATTTCGTGGACATCTGCAGTGGGGAACCTGATTTTGTCATCGTAAATCACTCACTGAATTGCAGTGCTTCTATGAGTGAGGCAGGACAGTGGCGAATGATGTGAAGAAAAATCAGAAGAATGCATTGATAGCATGAGAATTGAAGGTGGGACAGTTTGCGATGAGGCAGTCTTTTGCTACTGATAAACAGAGCACTCACATCAGACAGATGCTGGACAACACTACAGCTGCCCAGAATAAGCATTCATCTCCTCATGCCCTCCCCTTTTATGTCCTAAAGTGGATCCAAATTAGGCTGTGTCCACCTTCCCTCTGAGAGGTGGAAGGCTGGAGTAGTGGGAACGGGGGGGGGGGGGGGGGGGGCGGTTTAAAACAAAAGAAGCGCTGTCCGCGTAACAAGCACAAGATAACCCTCAAAAGAATCGCCGTTCTCGTCACCCAAATCCTTTGGTTTTGTTGATCCATGATGGACTCTCGAAAGCTAAGAGACTCATACTTCTGCATCGAGGTGACAAATGGTTTGGAGACTTTCTGCTGACTGGCTGAAGGACAACTTCGAAGACTGGGCATGGTATTTGGCGCCATCTTCGAAGACTGGGCGCGGGAATGGGCGCCATCTTCGAAGACTGGGCATAGCAATGGGCGAAGACTGGACATGGCAATGGCTGCCATCTTTGAAGACTGGGCATGGCAATGGGCGCCATCTTCAAAGACTGGCCATGGCAATAGGCGAAGACTGGGCGTGGTAATGGGCGCCATCTTTGAAGACTGGGCATGGCAATGGGCGCCATCTTCGAAGACTGGGCGTGGCAATGGGCGCCATCTTCGAAGACTGGGCGTGGCAATGGGCGCCTTCTTGGAAGACTGAGCGTGGCAATGGGCAATGGGCTGGGCGTACCTTCGAAGACTGGGCGTGGCAATGGGCGCATCTTCAAAGACTGGGGGCGTGGCAATGGGCGCCACCTTCGAAGACTGGGCGTGGCAATGGGCGCCCATATTTGAAGACTGGGCGTGGCAATGGGCGCCATCTTCGAAGACTGGGCGTGGCAATGGGCGCCACCTTCGAAGACTGGGCGTGGCAATGGGCGCCATCTTCAAAGACTGGGCGTGGCAATGGGCGCCACCTTTGAAGACTGGGCGTGGCAATGGGCGCCTTCTTGGAAGACTGAGTGTGGCAATGGGCGTGACCTTCGAAGACTGGGCGTGGCAATGGGTGCCATCTTCAAAGACTGGGCGTGGCAATGGTGCCACCTTCGAAGACTTCGAATGGGCGCCATCTTTGAAGACTGGGCATGGCAATGGGCGCCATCTTCAAAGACTGGCCATGGCAATGGGCGAAGACTGGGCGTGGTAATGGGCGCCATCTTTGAAGACTGGGCATGGCAATGGGCGCCATCTTTGAAGACTGGGCATGGCAATGGGCGCCATTTTCGAAGACAGGGCGTGGCAATGGGCGCCTTCTTGGAAGACTGAGCGTGGCAATGGGCGTCACCTTCGAAGACTGGGCGTGGCAACGGGCGCCATCTTCAAAGACTGGGCGTGGCAATGGGCGCCATCTTCAAAGACTGGGCGTGGCATTGGGCGCCATATTTGAAGACTGGGCGTGGCAATGGGCGCCATCTTCGAAGACTGGGCGTGGCAATGGGCGCCAACCTCAAATACTGGGCGTTTGAATTAGCGCCGACCTCAAAGACTGGGCGTGGGAATGGGCGCCGACCTCAAGCACTGGACGTTGGAATGGGCGTCGACCTCCAAGACTAGGTGTGGGGACTGGGCGCTGACCTCAAAGACTGTGCGTGGGAATGGGCGCTGACCTCAAAGATTGGGCTTGAGAATGGGCACAGACCTAAAAAAAAAATTGGGTGTGGGAATGGGCGCTGACCTCAAAGAGTGGGCATTGGAATGGGCGCTAACCTCAAAGATTGGGCGAGGGAATGGGCGCCAACCTCAAAGACTGGGTGTAGGAATGGGCGCGAACTTCAAAGACTGGGGCGTGGGAATGGCGTTGACCTCAAAGACTGGGTGTGAGATTGGGTGCCGACCTCAAAGACTGGGTGTGGGAATGGGCGCCAACCTCAAAGACTGGGCTTGGGACTGGGTGGTGACTTCAAAGCCTGGGATCAGGACGGTTGCAGACAGTCGAGTCGCGAGGGTTTGGTGAAACGTTGAAGAGACTCAAGACGGGCGCTGGCAAACTAGACAGCCTCGCAGTCTGGCGGACGAGTTTGGAAAGCCCCCCTGGAGAGTTCAAGAGCTTGCCACGCCACTGGCCATGGAGCTGTGTATTTTCAGAGGTGTTCAAAAGTTCCGGTGACCCGCAACAGGAAGTAAGGATACATCGGAACAACCACCCTTCAGAACAGTTCAGCATGCAGGACACGATCTCTCCCGTCCTCTTTCGCCTGGTTACACACATAGCGTGAAGACCAAGGGACACGCGTGTCTTCTGTCCTTCATAGTTATCCCATCTTTTCCTTTTTTCTTGCCCTCATATTCCTCACTCTATTGTTTGTCCTCTGTTACTGAGTTGTTGTTTTTTTCCACTTTCTCGTCCCGTTTCTGTTTCTGTGTCTTTCTTCTACTCCTCTTCTCCTCCCTCGGTCTCTTCCCTTGTGTGGACAGAGTTGAAATAAAGATTTTTTGTGGCACCAGCCGCCGTGGCGAAGTGGTTAGCGTCGCGGACTCCCGGCTGGCAGGTCGTGGGTTCGAATCCCATCAGAAGTCATGTGGGTTTTTCTGCCCCGACCGGCTCCTACCCAGAGTTGAGTTTGCCGCGGACTCAGTTGGGAAGACTGGGACCACACAGTCGAGTTTCATCCACCTAATGGATGCGTTTCTGAGAGTGTTGTTCAATTTCTTGACCGACACTGCAGGTGCCTGTATTTCTCGGGCCTGGTTGACTCCGGGATATATTATGAAAGGAAGCGTAGAGTACAGCCCTGTCATGTAGTCTCAGACCGAAATAGAAATCCGTAGCATCATCTTAATCATCCTCATTCTCATCGATCAGCATAAAAAAATGTCTCAAATTCTGTGGCCCTTCATGCCCTGCTCTCATGGTGACCTCAATTTCGATGTCGTCTCCACGTCTGTGGCCTTGGTTTGGTTCCGTCGGGGTCACCGGCATCGGCGAGTCCATGGGGGCTGTCGCTGGACGGAAGTGGTGGCCCTCCGAAGGGAGAGCTCACTCACGCCGGCTCCGCGACTAAGCAAATTATTGTCGTCAGTAGGGGGCTTAGTAGGTGGTGTCTTGCGTATGTTACATCAGAACAGGCGCCACTGAACACCACCGAAGTGACTCGGTGGCAGTGCAGTGTCTCCTCCGGGGTTTGCCTCTTGACGACTTGACATTGACTGTTCCTTGTGGATTGCCCACTGTAGGGTTGTCTGGAGAGAGAGTTGAAATAAAGATTTTTTGTGTGGCCTACTGAAGGGTTGTGTGGACAGAGTTGAAATAAAGATTTTTTTGTGGCCCACTGAAGGGTTGTGTGGACAGAGTTGAAATAAAGATATTTTTTGTGGCCCACTGTAGGGTATGTCAATGCATGCAAGCGACGGCTTGTTCTTCCTAGACGTAACTCGTCAGTTCACATCCGGTATGTAGGAGCCAGAAAACAAAAACAAAACTGATTTTAGAGAGTCTTTTTATTGCATAAACCATCTCTACAAGCCACCCAATGCACATCAAACTCAGTAAACAAAAAAAAAAGCTCAGTAAGGATTCAGAGGAGTACTGTTATATATTGTGATTATCGTGTAAAATTGTACACACAAAGTAATCATGGAACGAATACTTCTTTTTGTTGATTGCATAAAAAAAAGACCTCAAAATTTTTTTTAAAGATCGCGATTTCAGGTGCTCCGTGTATGCGTATGTTTCGTGTGTGTATTTGCGTGCATGTATGTTTGTGTGTGTGAGGATGGATGCATGCGTGCATGAGTACGTGTGTGTGTGTGTGTGTGTGTGTGTGTGTGTGTGTGTGTGTGTGTGTGTGTGTGTGTGTGTGTAACACCAGTGAAGTAGTCAAGCATCATTATTCTGCAATTGTCATGTCACACGACATATGCAATAAGATGACCTTAGTATTTACAGTCATGCACAAGTCAGACATCATGACTCATAGTCATGCAGCGGTCAGATATGGTGACTCATCGTCATGCAGAAGCGAGATATTACGACTCACTGTCATGCTGTAGTCAGGTGTGATGATTCACAGCCATGCATTTGTCAGTCGTGATGTATTACATCCATACAGTGCTCAGTGTGACGTTTAACAGCCATGCACTTGTTAGGTGTGATGACTTATAACCATGCGGTGGTCAGGTGTGATGACTCAGAATCATGCAGTTGTCAGGTGTGATGACTTGTATCCATGCAGTAGTCGGGTGTGATGACTCAGAACCATGCAGTAGTCAGGTGTGATGTTTCATAACCATGCAGTAGTCAGGTGTGATGACTCAGAACTATGCAGTTGTCAGGTGTGATGACTTGTATCCATGCAGCAGTCAGGTGTGTTGACTTGTATCCATGCAGTAGTCAGGTGTAATGACTCATAACCATGCAGTTGTCAGGTGTGATGACTCATAGCCATGTGGTGGTCAGGTGTGATGACTTGTATCCATGCAGTAGTCAGGTGTGATGACTCAGAACCATGCAGTTGTCAGGTATGATAACTTGTATCCATGCAGTGTCAGGTGTGATGACTCAGAACCATGCAGTAGTCAGGTGTGATGTCTCATAACCATGCAGTAGTCAGGTGTGATGACTTGTATCCATGCAGTAGTCAGGTGTGATGACTCAGAACCATGCAGTAGTCAGATGTGATGACTCAGAACCATGCAACTGTCAGGTGTGATGACTCATAGCCATGCAGTGGTCAGGTGTGATGACTCAGAGTCATGCAGTAGTCAGGTGTGATGACTCAGAACCATGCAGCAGTCAGGTGTAGTGACTCATAACCATGCAGTTGTCAGGTGTGATGACTTATAGCCATGCAGTGGTCAGGTGTGATGACTTGTATCCATGCAGTAGTCAGGTGTGATGACTCAGAACCATGCAATAGTCAGGTGTAGTGACTCATAACCATGCAGTTGTCAGGTGTGATGACTCAGAACCATGCAGTAGTAGTCAGGTGTGATGACTTGTATCCATGCAGTAGTCAGGTGTGATGACTTGTATCCATGCATTAGTCAGGTGTGATGACTCAGAGCCATGCAGTAGTCAGATGTGATGCCTCAGAACCATGCAGCTGTCAGGTGTGATGACTCATAACCATGCAGTAGTCAGATGGGATGACTCAGAACCATACAGAAGTCAGGTTTGATGACCCAGAACCATGCAGTAGTCGGATGTGATGACTGATGACCGTGCAGTAGTCAGATGGGATGACTCAGAACCATCCAGTAGTCAGGTGTGGTGACTCAGGGCCATGCAGCTGTCAGGTGTGATGGCTTACATTCTTGCAGTCAGGTGCCTGAAAGCTACGTCGTTGTCAAGTGTCATGACTTAAGCCACGTCTTAGAGCCACCCAGCAGCCGAGTGTCATCCCTCAAAGCCACATAATAGTCAGGTGTCATGTCTTAAAGTAGTAAAGTCGTGCTCTAGTGAAGTGTCATGTCTATGAGCTGTGCAATCGTAAAGTGTCATGTCTTAAAGCCGTGCAATCGTAAAATGCCATGTCTTAAAGCCGTGCAGTCGTGAAGTGTCATGTCTTAAAACCGTGCGGTCGTAAAGTGTCATGTCTACGAGCTGTGCAATCGTAAAGTGTCATGTCTTAAAGCCGTGCAATCGTGAAGTGTCATGTCTTAAAGCCGTGCAATCGTAAAATGCCATGTCTTAAAGCCGTGCAGTCGTAAAATGCCATGTCTTAAAGCCGTGCAATCGTAAAGTGTCATGTCTTAAAGCCGTGCAATCGTAAAGTGTCATGTCTTAAAGCCATGCAGTCGTGAAGTGTCATGTCTTAAAAAGCCGTGCAATCGTAAAGTGTCATGTCTTAAAGCCGTGCAGTCGTGAAGTGTCATGTCTTAAAACTGTGCAGTCGTAAAGTGTCATGTCTTAAAGCCGTGTGCGGTCGTAAAGTGTCATGTCTAAAAGCTGTGCAGTAGTAAAGTTTCATGTCTTAAAGCCATGTAGCAGTCAAGTTGTGTGTTTTTACAGCCATGCAGTCGTAAAGTGTCGAGTCGTAAATCTATGCAGCAGTCACGTGGTATGTCTTAAAGCCATGCAGTAGTAAAATGTTGTGTCTTAAAGCCGTGCAGCGTTCTGTTTTACAGTTGAAGTGTTTCTTTAAGTATGGTGATCACATTGCATATGTGATGGTGGTTTGTGGTGGTGATGTGCGCGCCTCTGTGTGTGTGTGTGCGTGCGTGCGTGCGTGCGTGCGTGCGTGCGTGCGTGCGTGTGTGTGTGTGTGTGTGTGTGTGTGTGTGTGTGTGTGTGTGTGTGTGTGTGTGTGTGTGTGTGACTCTATTTTGGCGGGTGTGTGTGATTGTGATTCTGTATTGGTATGGTGTGTGTGTATATCTGGGGGATGGGGGGTGGGCGAGAGGGTGGTAGGATGTGTGCGTGCATATGTTAACATATAACACAAGATGGATACATGAACTGACAAGGAATGACTGAACACAGTGCAAAGAGTGGAATGTTTTTAATGATATACATGATTATCATTTGTTGTAATCTGTGAATTTTGATGATGGCACCACAAACAAATTTTCCTTGTATTCTATGAGGACAAATAAAATATCGTGTATCGTGAAGTGGCATCTGTCACAGCCATGCAGTAGTCTGGTGCCATCTCTCACAGCTTTGCAGTAATAATGTATCAAATCTTAAAACCATGCAGTAGTCTGAGTAAGTATTTCACGGCCGCACAGTATACATATCTAACCATTGGGTGACTGTGAATCATAGAACTATCATAACACATTTCCTCTGTAAGTCTACGAACAATGTAAATCAGAACATCATACATTCGCTCTTGTTACATGATATAGTTGTGTGTTTTATCTAAGGAAAGCTATAAAAGAGAGTGCTAAGACTTGTATGAAACTGAAAAGAAAACTGGAACATAAAGCTCTGATCAATTACAAAACAATATTTGTGAAGGTGTAATAATTACTTTTTTACGTTCAAGAGTTATGTGTCAAAAAGACATCCATCGTAGACCATTTTTCTAAGACAATTTGAACACAAATCTACATTAACAGTAAACGGTTGTATAGCTTCTTTTTCGCGCAACAGAGCAGGCATTTATCACATTACTTCTTTATATTGATCACTGATTCTAGCCATTTCCAACATGGTCTTTATCAATCTGTGCGGACCTACATTATTCTCATATATTTAGTAGACATGTGTATTAATTTAAAGTCATGTATCAATGTAAGTTTGAGTTTTAATATGATAAAAGTTTTAAGTTAATACAAACATTGGAAATCATATTTTTTAAATCTGATTAAAATAGGAAATGAAATTAGATGTTTGAAAATGCGACGATACATATACAATATCTAAGGCAAGACAACAATCAAACGAAGCCATGTGCAACGCAGTCTACAGATTTCTCAGTGTGACCGTTTTCCGATACATGCTTTTACTCTGCTTATCATAGCTTTTCTGCTGCCTCAGCTGAACAAAATGACACGTAAGACCATGAATACATGAGAGTCGTAAAATTTTCACAATACTGCAAATTCATCAAGGAGAAAATCCCATCAACAATTGCCAGTGAAATTACAATTTGATACAAAGATCTCTTCACCATTACCGTAACATGAATGATAATTTACGGTTTATGGAACTGGTCAAATGGTCAAGATAAAAGTATTCATTGAAAATTCCAAGTTTATGTCTTTGTTTCTTGACAGCAAAATAATGTTATAAATTTCAGGTTCAAGATTTATTTATCTTTCAGCCCTATTTGGGGTATGAAAAAAGACACACAACAGTGAACATGTTTCAACAAATTACGCACGAGAAGTAACCACATCAATAAAATAAAATGTAGATGATGTAGACACACTTTTCACGCATTTTGAATTTAGTTGGATTGAGGTTTTTTTTTTTCCAGGTGATAAAATCGCACAAAAATATCAACAGATGCAGTTTTCGTGCAAACGGTGAGTAAAAATTCTTGCACAACACATCATATTTTGAACATTTCGCTATAGAACGAAATCGTTTCCTGTGACGTACGTGGTAGAATTTTTAACACACCCTATCTTCTCTGGGAGAGCTAAACATTTTCTGCCTTGTTCAATTTGCAGTTTATGACTGTTGTTTAAACATTTAATGGGGAGTAAACGTAAATAGTGGACAAGAAGTTTATAAACTTTTCCCAATATTCAGTAAGGGAATAGACGTAAATATGAACAAGAAGTTTATGTTTCTCTGCGAAAAATGCTTAGAATTACAGTAATCCAGACACGTATCACACTCTTCCATAGAATGCCATACGCTGACAGTCAATCAGTAGGCATACAATGAACAATCACAATTTAGAGGCAACAGTTTTAACGCACCTGTCAACCAAACAAAACTGACCAACCAATACATGGATTAAATTAATAAGATGTGAGTCCATATAATGTGTCCAATGCCGTTATAGATTCAAGTGCTTATAGCCTATTGGCCTTGAAAGGACATAATTATTAGGGCTGTTTTCAGAACCCCGTCAGTCACTCCAGCCCTAAAACAGCACAGATAACTCTACGCACAATTCATAGCTACACGCTGCTGTGCATTTTTATCGCCAAAGGAACCCCACCCCTACCCCCTAAAACAGCACAGATAACTCTAAGCACAGTTCATAGCTGTATGTCGCTGTACATTATTATCGCCAAAGAACAACACTCCCCCACTCCCGTCCCTAAAACAGCAGAGCTAACTCTACGCACAATTCGTCGCTACACGCTTCTATACAATGTTATGGCCAAAGAACACCCCCCCCCCCCCCCTTTCCTAAAACAGCACAGATAGCTCTATGCACAATTCATAGCTACATGCTGCTGTACATTATTGTCGCCAAAGAACCCCCCTCCCGTCCCCTTCCTAAAACAGCACAGATAACTCTATGCAAAATTCATACCTACATGCTGCTGTACATTATCATCGCCAAAGAACTCCCCCCCCCCCCCCCCACCCCTATAAAGCACAGATACCTCTATGCACAATTCATAGCTACATGCTGCTGTACATTATCATCGCCAAAGAACCCCCCCCCCCCCCCCCCCCCCCCCCCCCCCCCCGCCTTTCCCCCATAAAACAGCACAGATACCTCTATGCACAATTTATAGCTACATGCTGCTGTACATTATCATCGCCAAAGAACCCCCCCCCCCCCCCCCCCCCCGCATAAAACAGCAAGGATAACTCTATGCTTAATTCGTAGCTACACGCTATTTGACATTCAAAGACACCCCCCCCCCCCCCCCCCCCCCCCCCAAAAAAGTTAAAGAAACCACCACAGATAACTCTATGCATATTTTATAGTTACACGCACTGTACATTATCGCCAAAGACCCCCCCCCCCCCCCCCTAAAAGCACAAATAACTATGCTTAATTCATAGCTACACGCTACTGTACATTAGTATCGCCAAAGAACCCCTCCCCCCCCCCCCCCCCCCCCCCATAAAACAGCAAGGATAACTCTATGCTTAATTCGTAGCTACACGCTATTGGACATTATTATCACCAAAGAACCTCCCCCCCCCCCCCCCCCCCCCCACCCCCCAAAAAAAAAAAAAAAAAAAAACAGATAACTCTGTGCACATTACATAGCTACACGCTACTGTACATTATTATCGCCAAAGAACCCCCCTTCCCCCCCCCCCTCCCTAAAAAGCACAGATAACTCTATGCTTAATTCATAGCTACACGCTGTTCTACATTATTATCACCCCCCCCCCCCCCCCCCCCCCAAAAAAAAAAAAAAAAAAAAAAAAACAGCACAGATAACTCTATGCTTAATTCATAGCTACACGCTGCTGAACATTCTTATCACCAAAGACACCCCCCCCCCCCACCCACCCCACCCCCAGCAAAAAAAAAAAAAAAAAAAAAAAGCACAGATAACTCCCATGCTTAATTCATAGCCACACGCTGCTCTACATTATTATCGCAAAGAACCCACCCCCCATATAACAGCACAGACAACTCGATGCTTAATTCGTAGCTACACGCTACTGTCACAATGCGCACTATCCTCAGTAACATCAGGGGCGGACTCAGGGAATCAAAAGATCCCTCCTCCTGCACCCAACCATTCACCGGTCCAAAAATGTGCAAACGTATATTACAACTATATCAACTCCAGGTCAACAGTTTCAGATACTGGAGGACTGGAGAAATTGATCTAGTCCTCGCCAAACAAAGAAACAAAAAAAAACTTGTAAAAAATACAGAGAGAGAGAGAGAGAGAGAGAGAGAGAGAGAGAGAGAGCAGCGTACATTTTCAGTATTCAGCAACCATCGCTCAGAAAGCAAATCGTGTACAGTTTTCAGCACGAAAAAAAAAATCAAATTATACTTTTTAAACGAACACCAAGGAATTTCTTAAGTGTTTCAGACAAAGAATCAATGAAAAAAAAAAAAAAAAAAAAGAAAGAAAACACTGCGTGGATATTTCGACTGGATCCTCCACGAACTAAAAAAGAAAAGCTGATGTTGTTCGCTGTGAGAGAATCGGGTCGTGAGTGGTTCTCTCGCTCAAACAACTCACCGCATTAACTTTTCTCTTCAGTATGGCGATGAAGACCGGAGAGGGGGGGTGGTGGGGAGGGGGGAGGGGTAGTTGAAATATTCAAGTAATAATGTTGCATTTAATCTGAGTCAGAAAAACAGTTAAGAAATTATGTATCAAGAGTCAGAAAACCCCCTAATCCAGGAACAGCATGAAATTGTGCAATGCAATTGTTTTAAGCATAATTTAACATTCACACACACACACACACACACACACACACACACACACACACACACACACACACACACACACAGAGAGAGAGAGAGAGAGAGAGAGAGAGAGAGAGAGAGGTTGACAGAGAAATGGTAAAGTCAAAAGAATGTGACATTAATGTTCTGTCCATTGACGATTTGATGTAATAAAGCGTTATTTCACACCTCCATCCTGTTTCGTAGAGAAGAAGAATGTACACATCACCGCAGTGAGACTCATGCTGATCTTCCCAACGTTGTTGGTATTGTGGTTCCTGCTCCTGACGTTGCTGTGGCTCCTGCTGCCGCTTTTGCTGTCGCTGTTCGTGTTGCTGCTCTGACCGCTGCTGTCGTTGTTGCTGGCGTTCGCGGAACCTTCTGTTGTTCCTGCAGCTGTTGGTTCTGCTGCCGTTTCTGCCGCTGGTGTTGCTGGTGCAGTGTTGTTGCAGAACCTGTTGCTGGGGCTGTTGTCGCCGCTGCTATCACTGCTGTTGATGTTGATCTTGCTGTTGCCTCTTTTGCTGCTGCTGCTGTGTGCTGTGGTCGATCGCTCTGGTTCCCTTGCTCTTCTTGCTCAGAGTTTGGGGCAGAAGACGCAGTCACCGGTTTCTGACGGATTACAGATGTGCATCACGCCGGACCTTTTACTCTTCCGGCGATGTTGCTCTCGACGGCATAGGTCACATGAGTCAGCCACCATCCGCTGCCACTGATTTACCGTCAGCTCTTCCCCATATGGGTCTCTGGGCCGTCTTGATCCTTGCCGTGATGAGCCAGGGTACCAGACAAATTCCAGCTGACAGGGGAGGGTGCTGACTACCTCAGGTGGGGTCTCCACAAAGTGACCTGTCTGCTGCTGCTGCATCCCTCTTCTTCTGCCACTTCTCTGTGCTGACGATCCCTTTTTTCTGCATGGAATCGACCTGCACAGCAGGTGGATTTGTTCTCGTCTGGCCCGCCGTACAAAGGAATGAATGGGGCGAGATGCGGATGCTCATGAATGCTTGCGACGGTTGGACCTCGCCGTTGTCTGGGGTCCCTGAGGAGGCTCCTGGTGATGCTCTGGCATGTGTTCCCCAGTAACATTCAGGACATTGTGAGGTCGGGCTGCAGACGATCCGGCTAGACTGTCCTGTCCTTCGCTCTGGCAACCCTTCCATTTCTGGCATGGCGAAATACGAGTTCGAAGAATCCTGGATCCTGGTGTCTTGGTAGCGCCTCTGATTTCGAGCAGCTGTTCTGTTCCGGGACGAGGCATCATGCTGATAAACTTGCTGTGGATGAACGCCGTCGCTGTCAGAGGTGGTGCTCAAATTGCTGTCAGAGGTGGTGCTCAAATTGCTGTCAGACGTGGTGCTTACATTGCAGACGTGCATCCATTGCTTGCATCCACGTTTCAGACCTAGTGACTGGCACTTTTCCTCTGGACTGTGGAGCGACACTGGGTGATGCCGTATTGTCGGTGATGCCAAAAACTGAAATGCTGTCGTCACTGTACGTAGTCGTTGTGGAGTTGACATCATAGTTTTGCTCTTCGTCTGTCGGCTGGATTTGTTCTCTGGCTTTCGGCACTCGTGAAACTGTAATACAGTACAGCAAAGAGAACTACATAACCCCCAGGCTCTCTCTCTCTCTCTCTCTCTCTCTCTCTCTCTCTCTCTCTCTCTCTCTCTCTCTCTCTCTCTCTCTCTCGCATGCACGCATGCATGCATACACGCACTCACTCACGCATGCATGCATGCACGCACGCACGCACGCACGCACGCACGCACGCACGCACACACACACACACACACACACACACACACACACACACACACACACACACCCATGGAGGAACGAACACACACGTACGCGGGCGCATATAGGAGAGAGAGAGAGAGAGAGAGAGAGAGAGAGAGAGAGAGAGAGAGAGAGAGAGAGAGAGAAATACATGCAAATGAAGATATGAATAGGGAAATTAAAATAACTAGACATAAATAGAGCACATACCCGATAATCTAAAAATATATATGCAACGTTTTATCTTTTTAATACATGCTTTCTGTCTCATCTTGTTTAATTAAGACATAAACAGCACATAAACATGCATACTCTCTTTTTTTGTTTATTAAAGATCGTGTAGTTACAGAGAAACCAAAAGAAGAATATTCTGTTATATCTCTAAACATTGCCTGTTTATAAATTATCGAGTCCAGTATGACAAATAAATAGAAGCAGTAAAACCAGACTCATCTGAAATTACAATTGTTAGTCTGGGTGGTATTTCTTATTTTGTGTGCCATTTTCTTGAAAGATATTGGTATATTCATTCTTTCAAAAAGGTTTTAACAATACACCGCTATTACTACAAGTTGGAAGAGTTCAGTAATGATACCATTCCTGACAGAAGGCAAGATGAAGATTCCAATAAATGGCAACCAGCCGAGTGCTTTGACATCTGCTCGAAGTAAGCGTCTTGAAATAAAATGTATTGAAACATGTGTATACGTATTCCTTTTAACATTGCGGTAACTGGGTGGTAAAGCATCTGATGAAAAATGTGTAAACTGCTGATTTTCCATACAGCATGGTGTATATCATTTCTCTGTTTGTTTGTTTGCTTATGTATACATTTAAAGTTCAACTACACATCACATCAGGAATTTTGACCTTTATTTGTGACTGTATGAATACTCATGTGTACATATACAGATGATGCAATGCTATGGAACATGTTCTGTCTCAGGAAAACCTCCACAGCATGGGAAAAACCTACTAAATCCTCCACCTCAGTTTTTACGTGAGTACTAATAGTTCCTTTAATGCATTTCTGGGAAAAGAAAACAAATAGTAAATCAAATCAAAATATTTGTTTGCTTTTCTTATGAAAAAGGAGACTGAAAATGTTCAGCAAATACACAATTTCATCTGCAGTGAAGATCGCACGGTTGAAAATAGCTTTCCATGCCGATGAAGCTTTGCTTAAGAACTTGATCTACATTTCTCTTGATATTAAAAAAAATGATCTTTTCGGTCCAAACGAAAATAACGAAAATTATGAACTGATTATAAAGTGTACAATATGATTAATTTCCTGGACTACAGCTTATGTTGTCTGACGTGGTGAAATGGCATCGTAATGATAGCGTGTTGTAGCGCAATATTTACTTGGAATGTAGTCAGTGCTGACGTACCCAAATGACACAGTTGCGCTGATAACAGATGATGCTGAGGTGGTGAAATGACATAGTTCAGCTGATGTGTTGTGGTGTAATATTTGCTTGGAATGTAATAAAAGCTGACGTGCTCAAATGAAATAGTTACCTAAACTACAGATGATACTAACCTGGTGAAATGACATAGCTATGTTGATGTGTTGTGGTGTAGTATTTACTTGGAATGTAGTTAATGCTGACGTGTCCAAATGAATCAATTACCTGGACTACAGATGATGCTGACGTGGTGAAATGACATAGTCATGCTGACGTGTTGTAGTGTAATATTTACCTGGAATGTAGTTAATGCCGATGTGTCTGAATTAGTAACTACAGATGATGATGACGTGTTGTAGTGAACTACTTACCTGGAATCCAGTTAATTTTGACACTTGTCCAAATGAATTAATTATCTGGACTATAGATGATGCTGACGTTGTGAAATGACATAGTAATTCTGACGTGTTGTAGCGTGATATGTACCTGGAAAGTAGTTGATGCTGGAGTGTCTAAATGAACTCGTAACTACAGATGATGATGACGTGTGTGCAGTGAACTACCTACCTGGAATCCAGTTAATGCTGACTTGTCCAAATGAATAGTTACCTGGACTGCAAGTGATGCTGAAATGTTGAAGTGAAGTACTTACCTGGGATATAGATAGTGCTGGCGTGTCCAAATGAAATAGTTACCTGGACTACGAGTGATGCTGACGTGGTGAAGTAAAATTGTTACCTGGACTGCAGACGATGATGACGTGTTGAAGTAAAATTTGTACCTGGACCGCAGGTGATGATGACGTGTTGCAGTGAAATACCTGGAATGTAGTTAAAGCTGACAAGTCCAAATCAAACAGCTACCTGGACTCAAGCTGATGTTGACGTGTGAAGTGTACTAGTTACTTTTGGCTGCGGGACGTATTAAACTGAAACACTGATCTGAAAATGTAGTTAATGCTGACATGTCCAAAAGAAATAGTTGCTTGGACTGCATGTGACACTGAGGCGTGTTAACACGACATTTTAATCTGGACTGTAGATGATGATACTGACGTGTTGTAGTAAAATGTTTACCTGTTATGTGGATAAATGCTCACGTGTCCAAACAAAATAGTAACCTGGCTGCAGGTGGATATAAAATTAAATAGTCACCTGGACTGCTATAATGCTGACGTGTTAAAGTGAAATAGTCACCTAGACTAGATCTGACGCTGATATGTTGAAGTTAGATATTTGCCTGAACTGCAGATATAACAAACAAATTAAATTGAAATAGTGACCTGGAGTGCAGATGATACACACGTGTTGCAGTGAAGTGGTGACTAGGAATTCAGGTGATGCTTGCGTGTTGGAGTGAAATAGTTGCCTGGGTTGTAGGTAATGCTGATGTGTTGAAGTGAAAGAGTTACATAGACTGTACATGATGCTGACATGTTGAAGTGTGACATACCTGTCTGGACTGCAGGTGTTGCACACGTGCTGAAGTTATTTCAAAGTGAGGTAACTGCAGACGGAAATTGAAACAAGAACCAAACGTAGGAACAAACAAATTACAAAATAAACACAACGTGTTTCAATCTGTTAGGTCTTCAGTAGGCGATACAGATAACATTCAAAGCTCTGAAAACAAAGAACGAACAACAGTCACCTATATTTTCGAAATTTTGCACCTAGATCGAAAAGATAGGCGACTGTCTGCTTCTCCTTTGTTTTCATAGCCTTAAAGTTATTTTCCACTTGAAGAAAATCCTGTACGTCAAAACGCGTTGTGTTTTGTTCTGCAGTTTATTTGTTCCTTCGTTTGGTGGCCCCATAGTTCTGATTTTACTCGTGTAAAAGTTGAATGGGAGCCGTGCTAACGCGTCGAAGTAAGTAGTTACCTGGACAGCAGGCGACTCTGAAGGAATTCAAATGACATAGTTACCTGAAGTCTAGGTGACGTTGATTTGTTGAATTGAGATACTTACCTGGACTGCAGGTGATGCTTTCGTGAAATAGTCATCTGAGGGACTGCAGGTGATAATGACGTGTTGAAATGGAAAAGTTACCTGGGCTGCAAGTGATGCTCACCTGTTGAAACTGTAGGTGATGCTGATGTGTTCAAGTGAATAAGTTACCTCGACTGCAAATGATGCTCATGTGATGATGAAAGTAAAATAGTTACCTAAACTGTAGGTGATGCTGATGTGTTCAAGTGAAAAGGTTACCGGGACTGCAAGTGATGCCCACGTGCTGAAGTGAATCAGTTACTTAGACTGCAGGTCATTTGACATGTTGAAGTGAATAAGTTACCTGGGCTGCAAGTGATGCTCATGCGTTGAAAGTGAAATAGTTACCTACACTGTAAATATGCTGATGTGTTGCAGTGGAATGGTTATCAGGACAACACGTGACACTGACGTGTTGCAGAGAAATATTTATCTGGAATGTACGAGGTGATACTGATGTGTGGAAATGTGCTGGTGATACCGATGTGGTGTGTTGATGTGAAATACCTGCCTGCAGGGTAGAACATGCTGATGCGTCACATGAAACAGTTACCAGGACGACAGACAGATTATGCTGATTTGTTGAAGTGAAATAATTACCTGGATCGCAGGAGATGGCGACATAATGAAGTGAAAAATGCTGATCTGTTGAAGTGAAACAATTACCAGGATTGTGCTTGTTGAAATGAAATAGCTACCTGGACTGCAGGTGATGTCGACGCGTTACGATGAAATATGCTGTAGTGTGGAAGTGAAATAGTTACCTGCATTGTGTTTTTTTTTAAGTGACATAGTTACGTGGATTGTGTTCGTTGATGTGAAATAGTTACTTGGATCGCAGGCGATGCCCGACGTAATGAAGTGAAACATGCTGAAGTGTTGAAGTGAAATAGTTACCTAATCGCATGCAATGCCAAAATAATGAAATGAAATATTCTGAACTGTCAAAGTGAAATAGTTACCTGGATAGCAGGTGATGCCTGACATGATGAAGAGAAATATGCTGAAGGGTCGAAGTAAAATAGTTACCTGGATCGCAGGTGATGCCAACATTATGAAGAAAAATATGCTGAAGGGTCGAAGTGAATTATTACCTGGATCGCAGGTGATGGCAACATGTTGAAGGGGACGGGCTACAGTCTGGTGTGTCTGACAGCCTCAGAGTGTAGAGGTCAGAGGGAGCTGGGGAGATGGTCGTTGGTCCGTCCCCCCATGGTCAGCCTGTCAGTTTGTGTTCAACGTTGTTATGGATACCATTACGTACAGAGACATATTCTTTCAGAGTGTTGGGACTTGCATGATGTGAGACATAAACGCTTTACAGCAGCTTCCATGATGTGATCTTTGAAGTTCTGAGGGTGATTAACATTTTTTCATCTGATCTAAGATTTTATGGAGGAAAGATTTTTTTTAACAAATTTCGGGCGTGTTTTTGGGAGGTATGTTTTAAAGAGATGTTTGAATGACATGACATTTTTTTTCTTTAATGACTTGTGGGTTGACTTCAGCATGGTGACAGCTCTGATATGGCCCTTTGCGGTCAGCTGGGCTATAAACAACATTACCATCACCGTCTGTATTGCGCAAATTTACGCGACTACAACTGATGGTGCAGGTATGATAAAGGGACTCTTCCACTGCAAGGGGACGCCCACTCAATCCGGCTCAGCCACTAAACAATTGTTGCTGCTGGTATAAAGAGGTGCCCTGCAAATGTAAATTCAGAACTGACAGCAAAGAAGAAAACAGCCTCAGCACAGCGTCTCCTCTGGGGGTGTCCTAGTGGTGACCTCATTTTGATTGTCCCTGTAGACTGCTGATGCCAGCAGAGCGACAGGATAAGCCTCTGTGTTGCTTTGCATACAAAACACCTGTCAAAAAGTAGATCTAATGATGTCTGAAATTCATGAACGTTTGTACGATAACCTGGCCTGCCTGTATTTGGGGAAACTTTTTTTAATTGTTTTCTTTTTCGTGTGTTGGAAGTCACAGATTAACTACAGAGTTTGATTCCAAGAAATATCATTGTCATCATCATAATCATCGTCGCCATCGTCATCGTCGTCGTGGTCGTCATCGTCGTCATTTTCTCACTGTCATCATGGTAATCATCATCATCATCATTTTTTCATCATCATCGTCATCATCAGAGAACAAACAATGAGAGGGGGGGGCCCATAGTCAAATGGTTAGAGCATTAGCTTGCTACACTGACGACCTTCGGTTCGAACCACTTGTGGGGTCAATATGTTAACAGCTTGAAAACTCTGGACACCCAGCAGTATAGGCTAGCTAATTCAGATTAGGGCCTTCACCTTCCACACTGCCGTGTCCTATCATCCAACAGTTTGCTCCTGCTGTGGGATTAGACTTATGCCTTCAAAAACCAATAAAAATAATAATCACAAACAAGAACACGCTACAGGTTTTTTTTTTCATAATGATATTAATAGCATGCTATTGTTTTCATGACTATTCGATGTGTGTGTAAGGTCGGCGTGTGCTATCACGATCATGGGTCATCAATAAACCTTAACTGCACACAAAAAATGTCACTTATGGTCGTTTAGTTGGTTCGATGAGTGGGTGGGTCAGTGAGCAAATTCACTGGCGTGGAGAGGGGGGGTGTGATTAGAAGGGGAAGTTGGTCAGTGCGACAGGGGTTTGAACTCTCTCAGGCTGAATGGACTGCTAATGAATCATGGTTGATAATGGTTGAGATCGGTGGGGTGTTGTAACATGTTATGTGACACCCTCACGCTGATCTGTACTAACCCACCCCCACCCCCCTCCAGTTCAACTCCTCTCTCCCACCCCCACCCCGCTCTAGTTCAACTCCTCTCTCTACTCCCCTCTCCCCCTCCCCCCTCTTTCTTTCTTTTGCCCTTGTCTCACACACAGCAATGAAACTTACACTGCCATCATTCCTCCCCTCTTCCTTCCCCTCTCAAAACCTTCACCCCCACCCCCTCCCTCACTCTTCCCACAGTCTGTTGAGAGTCTGCCATTTACCTGCCTCTCTCTCTTCCTTCCCCCTTTCCTCCCCTCTCACTTATCTTGTGTGCAGTGATCGTCTCAGGTTGAGACAAAGCATCATGCTCTCTCTTTCCTTCCCTTTTCACCAAACGCCTTGGCAACCATGCGTGCAAGACGCAATTATGTTAAACAGCGCTTTGTCAATTAGCAAGAAGGCACACTAGAAGCGACCCCAACTGCTAAAAAAAAGCGTTTCTCGAATCTTCTACACCTTACCTCCCACTGTAAGTGGTGGGGGATGACCAACACCCCCCCCCCCCCATCCCCCATCCCCCCCCCCTTCCCCCTTTCCTTGTCTTTAGTGACACAAAGCCAACCGAAACAGGAAACGGAATTGGTAGCTTTGCCTACAAAAAGGAGAAACACGGTGAGCAAGCACTGCCTCCACCGACAGCCATAAGACTGATTGACACAATGTAGTCACAAAGACAACACGGGTAAATCAGAGAAGGAAGCGATCATCTCCACATCCTCTGAATCTCCTATGTGCTAAGGTGCACTGTTTCCCAGAAGAACAGTAAGCTGAATTATGTTTCTAGATTTTGAGACTATGCTTTGACTTGTATGTATGCCATGTGGTTTGATAGTGTAACTTTATGCCAATACTTGGTGACATCTAGCAAGATGATGAATGAGTATTTTGTTGTATTAGTTTGCCACAACTTGGTAACGCAAGTTAAGATGCTTGAGTAAGATTCTTTGTTAACGATCTGATTAACATTCTTTGTTTGCAATCCGACTTTTGCCAGTATTTTATACTATCTGTTAAGATGATAACTGAATGATAAATTTCTTGACCGAAAAAAAGCAGTATGCCTGTACTACATGAAACTATAAAGTACATTTATGAATACAGTTGATTGTCAGAATACTTTGTAGTGTGTGACTGTAAGTCCTAACAACATGTGTACTTAGGCCAAGTGTATTCCAAGTTACTTCAACTTCATTTCTAAGAAAAAACATTCAAGCGTTATTTGACTTCCATTGTTCAGCATTTGTATTACTTTCTCCTACCCCCCTTGTTTTATTCACAAACTCTGAGGGCAAAGCAGAGACTGATAATTATGGCAGATACATGTATGCTGGTCTAATCCTCTGTTGGCTGAGATCTCACACATTTGCCGAAAGCCAGAGGACAAGTGTGAGAACTTGACAAGCCAGACTCTCAGCTACTTAACTACAAACCAGGTTCTGTCTTGTGACCAGATCCTGGGACCCTGGGCATACCTGGTAGTGGAAAAACACCACAGCCCAGCACCTGCTCAGCTGGTCTAAAGAGAAGTGGATCAGTCAACAGCAACTAGAGAGAGATCCACTATCCTCTCCAACATCAGATAAGTTCTGATATTTCAAGAGGACTCCACTCAACTCATCCAGAACTTTCCCTCTCTTAATGATGAAGAAAGAAGTTGGAAACACAAGGCAGCAAGAGCTGAATATTAGTGAAATGAAGATGAATATTTCATCCTTGTATAAACAAATAAAAAGTCGATGTGTGAAAGTGCACTCTACTTGTGTCAATTCTTGGTTGGTTATTCATTGTTGAATGTTTGAACTTAACTCTAATTCTGTCTCTCAGAGCTACACGTACTTTCAGTGTACAAACCTAAGGAAAATTATTCCTGGGCCACTCTTGAGTAGTTGAGTTGTGCTGCGTTTGGACGACGAGAGATGGCGCCCCCAGGACGGACAGCTAAGCAAACATTGTCTTCAGCAGGGGATGGATGAGGGGGAGGACTTAGTGGATGGTGTCCTGCATACGTTGGCTCAGAACAGCCACCGCTAAACGCAACCAAAATGACTCAGCAGCACTGCAGTGTCTCCTATGGTGGACTGCCTCATGATGACATGACACTGATTACTCCTCCTCGTGGATTGCCGGTGTCGGGGCTGTGGCGGTACAATCAAGCCAGGCTGTAGCTGTTGAAGGGGAGTCTGAGCGGCATGGGGGTGGAAGGAAGGGGTGGGGTGGGGTGGGGTGGGGAGGAATGCCGCTGGGGTGGCACAGAAGATAAGACAGCAAAGAGAGAGAGAGAGAGAGAGAGAGAGAGAGAGAGAGAGAGAGAGAGAGAGAGAGAGAGAGAGAGAAACAAACAAAGACAGAAAGAAGCAAAAAGAAAAAAACACCTGTGAGTCGATCACTGCTGTGGGATCCATCATGGATGACTGTTCAGATGACGTTCTGTCAGGCTGGGGCGGATCTCCAGCATCTGCAAAGAAAGCACGAACCAGCGATTGCATTTATCCGTTCTCTGCTTAACCTACTGAGATTCAGTGTTTCTTCCTCACTCTTCATATACCCCCAAAAACAATTATCTCGCATCTTTGGATAACAGAAGAAAACAGAAGAGCCTCGTGTTACCAGCCGCCGTGGCGAAGTGGTTAGCGTCGCGGACTCCCGGCTGGGAGGTCGTGGGTTCGAATCCCATCAGAAGTCATGTGGGTTTTTTCTGCCCCGACCGGCTCCTACCCAGAGTTGAGTTTGCTGCGGACTCAGTTGGGAAGACTGGGACCACACAGTCGAGTTTCATCCACTTAATGGATGCGTTTCTGAGAGTGTTGCTCAAATTTCCTGACCAACACTGCAGGTGTCTGTATCTCTCGGGCCTGGTTGACGCCGGGATATATTATGAAAGGAAGCGTAGAGTACAGCCCTGTCATGTAGTCTCAGACCGAAATGGAAATCCGTAGCATCGTCATAATCATCCTCATTCTCATCGATCAGCATGAAAAAAAAAAAAAGTCTCAAATTCTGTGGCCCTTCATGCCCTGCTCTCATGGTGACCTCAGTTTCGATGTCCTCTCCACATCTGTGGCCTTGGTTTGGTTCCGTCGGGGTCACCGGTATCGGCGGGTCCATGGGGCTGTCGTTGGACGGACGTGGTGGCGCCCTCCGAGGGAGAGCTCACTCACGCCGGCTCCGCGACTAAGCAATTATTGTCGTCAGTAGGGGGCTTAGTAGGTGGTGTCCTGCGTATGTTAGATCAGAACAGGCGCCACTGAACTCCCACTGAAGTGACTCGGCAGCAGTGCAGTGTCTCCTCCGGTGGGTTGCCTCTTGACGACTTGACATTGACTGCTCCCTGTGGATTGCCGGTGCCGGGGCTGCAGCGGGGCCGACCGGGCCGTGGCTGTGGACAGGGTGTCGGAATGAGCGACGTGGGTGCACTGCCTCTGAGGTGGCGCAGAGGTTGGGACAGCAAAAAAAAAAAAAAAAAAAAAAAGAAGGGCCTCGTGTTCAGCTTTATTTACGTACGACCTGGTCACCAGGTTACATTAGATACCTTGCATGTTAGAAGGTATACAAGACATTAATGTGTAAAGATTTTTTTTCCAGAACAAACACAAAGGAAATGGGCTTAAAAAGCCAGATAAACAGTAAAGCAAGAACACAAAAATATAAAAGAGAGTGGCAGAAAGGTGGAAATTACCCGTGTATATATTTTTACCGAAGAAGCCTCTCGCGGGCGGCAGGGGCATGCATGCTCATACAATGGTTTACTGTACAAACATGCATGACCTCCCTTTTCTTACACTTTCTTTTTTCAATACTGTGCGAACGTGCTGGGGTTTGCTTTTTCTTTAATGTTTTTTCAGTGCCAACAGACTTCAAAATGTAGTTCATCAGATATTGAACTTCATGTTCCTTCTTCTTCTTCTTCTTCTTCTTCTTTTTCTTTTTCTTCTTCTTCTTCTTCTTCTTCTTCTTCTTCCACTACTACTACTACTACTACTACTACTACTACTAGTCTTCGTTTTTTTCCGATATATTTTTTCTTCTTTCTTCTTCTTCTTCTTCTTCTTCTTCTTCTTACTCTTCCTACTACTACTACTACTACTACTACTACTACTACTAGTAGTCTTCGTTTTTTTTCCGATATATTTCTTCTTCTTCTTCTTCTTCTTCTTCTTCTTCTTCCACTACTACTACTACTACTACTAGTCTTCGTTTTTTTTTCCGACATATTTCTTCTTTCTTCTTCTTCTTCTTTCTTCTTCTTCTTCCACTACTACTACTACTACTACTAGTCTTCGTTTTTTTCCGATATATTTCTTCTTCTTCTTCTTCTTCTTCTTTCTTCTTCTTCTTCTTCTTCTCTACTACTACTACTACTACTACTACTACTACTACTACTACTAGTCTTCGTTTTTTTCCGATATATCTTCTTCTTCTTCTTCTTCTTCTTCTTTTCTTCTTCTTCTTTTTCTTCTTCTTTTTTCTTCTTCTTCTTCTTCTTCTTCTTCTCTTCTTCTTCTTCTTCTTCTTCTTCTTCTTCTTCTTTTTCTTCTTTCGTATATTGGAACTCTGAGGAATGGTGCTGGTTGTTTTGTGTACAACACCGTTCTTAACCCCACGTTAATCTAACCACATTCTGTCTTTGGGGTTAATGTCTACCATGGCATCATCAGTGTGCACGGCTTTTATCATAGTGTTGTGTGTGGTTGTTTGTCGTTGCTTTGTTCGTTCGTTTTGTTTTTACTATGGTTTTGTTTTCGGTAGAGGGTTTTTGTTTGTTTGTCTGTTTTGTTTGTTTGTTTTTGGGGAGGGAGGGGAGGCCATCCACCCGATTGGTTTACCCTTCTAACAGGGATGGAAGTAGATTAATGGGCGTGCACTTTTTGTGTTGTTTTTGTTTGCTGTCATTGTTGTTGTTGTTGTTATTGTCGTTGTTGAAGATGATGATGATGATGATGATGATGATGATGATGATGATGATGATGATTTTTAAAATGCAAACACTCACACGCGAGATTCTTTTTTTTTTTCGAAAGAGTGATATTCTGGACAAAGATAGTGCTCAAATTGATTCGATTGCCAGTTCCAACGAGTTCCGAAATCAGCTGGCCTGACGATCAGTCGCGCACCAGCAGTAGTTTGCTGGGTATTTGTTCTCCCTTGAGAAGAGATCGTCGAATTTACACAAGCTGGAGAACAAGACTGTAGATCGTTGCGATCAATTATAAAACATTTCAGGTATCGTCGCGCGCCTGCGCACTTAAGTTTCGCGAAGTAATAGTTCATTCAGTACTGAACAACTTGGTATCTAAACAACATGCAAAGGAAACAGGCAAACTGAACATGCCATATCCCGGCTACTCTCCCTGGAAATCATCTTAGCATGTAACCAGCAAATTCTGATGACCAGTATGGTACGAAACACTCACCTCTGGTAATTTGCCGGGATGGCCCATTTGTCTCTTGATTTCCAAGGGTCCCCATAGTCAGCTCATCTGTCCTTTGCTGAACTGTCTGTTTCTGGCTCTGTGTATTGTTCTGCCGCACTTCTCCAGAAAGTGGCTGGCTTCTAGGGTCTTTAGTTAGAGGTGGGTTTGGTTTCATCGGGGTGGCCGTAGCTTCAGGCAGGTCGTCTCCTCTTATGCTTTCCTGCATTTGTTCATTTTCCAGTCCTGGGTCCTGTGTCAATGGCTGTCTGCTTCCCGAAGATCGTCCTTGAAACGGTTTGCCGACGTCGTTGGGAGGGTTTCCACCCATCTGGTCAATTCTGTGTCCCAGGATGGTCGTCGATGTGTGTCAAATTTGCATCGTCTGTGTTTGGGTGTCCGTCTCTGCTGTTTCTGCTGTTTGTGTTCCTTTGTTTTGCTGTAGGTGTATGCCACCAGCCTGTGTTTGTTGCAATCTGTCAAAACGCTGTCCTCCTCTGTCTGTGTTTCCTTATCTTGTCGTCCTGTTTCGAGCTGTACCTCCTTGTCTTCTTTGTCAATGCTATCTGTTTGCTGCCCTGTGTTTTGAGAATTCTTGGTTTCCGTCTGCTGCTGTTTGACAACTGTGCCGGCCTTTCTGTCCTCTGTCTCTGCTTCTTTGTCCTTTTTGTGCTCAGAAGAAGTTTGTCTTTCAATTTCAGCCATGAAAATACGTTCCAGTTGTTGTATGTGACTCCGGTGAGCGTTAATGACCAGTGTTTCTTGCTGCACGTGCCAGTCACACACTATTCCTTCCTCGTCCAACAGGCTCTGGACACGTTCCCTTCTTTCAGGCATCTGCAGCATGCCTGTGGAGGCTGCTGTCACTGTTAGCGTTGTCTGTGAGAAAATGTGCCATGTGCTCCCAGAAAGCAGCAACACATTTGTCGTTTATGTGTAGCGGAGCAAGGATAGACACGCACGTGTTCTTCATATCAATGGACAGAGCGTGTTTCAGGCAGGCGGGGAGTTGTTTGAAGACCTGGGGTTTGGTGAGAAGCTGCAGCTGCCATTGCTGCAGTCCGGGGATGATCGTCTTCACCTCCTGCTGGCAAAAACTCCTTATGTGGGTGAATCATGCTCTGGTAAAAGAAGTCCATCACAGCTCTGCGTGTGGATTCAATGGCTGACACAGTATCACAGATAACGATACTGTCTTGGTGTATCTTAACCAGTGGCTCAAGACCATCTTCATTTGGCCTCTGCAGACCATCCAAAAAAGCTTTCCACGAGTCCGACTGAAGAACAGGAATCTGATTCCTGTTAAGTCTGATTTCTGTTGTCGGGAAGCAGGACTGGACAATTTCAACAACTGTTTGAAGGTCTGGTGTTGGGGCTGTGATGGATACAACGGCTGTTGTCTGTATAGATCTTGATCTCAAGGAACGAAACAGGGAGATTGTTGGCGGATTCGCTTTTGTATGAAATTTCAGTTCCCACGTGCAGCTAACTCCTTACCATCAAAGGATCTCTGAAGCCATCCGCGAGCTCCAGGTTTCATCAGCATCTTGGTCTGTATATCTGAGACCTGGACTTCCTTCTCCGACAAGTTGCCCAGGCAGCTGGAGAAGTCTTGTGTTGCTTTGTCCACATCATCTGCACCCCCACTGACCCTCACAGTTCCACTGTCAGCATCGCAGCTGAGCGTCAGCCCTGGATACCTGTCCTGGACCTTCTGAAGGAGCACCCTGCTGGCGACGATATCGTAGTATGACTTTTTGAACTGGAACACAGCATCTGTAGGACGGTCATCTGATCCAGGTGGGGGCGGAGGTTGCTGCAGCTTCGTGCGGTCTTCAACGACGTATCTGTCTCTGATGGAACGTGCAGCTGCGGGCAATAGAGATTCAAAGGGGCGCAACATTTTGATCAGAGTGTCCAGGATGAGGAACTCCCATAGCCATTTCTGATGTTGGCATGCAGCAGACACCAGTGTGACAGCAATGCTGCCGTCACCCCCACAGCGCAGACACACGGTGTCCCCCAGCTGTGGTCGCAGAGTCTGGAAGAACTGGCTGTGCCATCGCTCGTCTCGCCTCAGGCTCTCGATGACGTATTTGCCCAGAGAGATAAGTACGTGACCTTGTGTGACGTTGACCTGACAACCGTAGACTTCGGGATGCAAAAGGTCCTCTCATCTGCTGACCATCCACGGTGTGTCGTTTTTCTCTGGCTGGTAGCAGAATGACTGACACAGAGAAACAGTTTTCCACATGAGGAATCGACACAGACACAAATATCTTCAACTAAGCTCCGTCATGCTGTTTACAACACATCTGACCTTGCAGGCCATCCCCGAACTTCAGCTTTAAACGGTGTAATCTTTAAACGGTGTAATCTTTAAAAGGTATAAACTTAAAACGGTGTTAACTTAGAGTTAACTTTAACTGGTGTTGAAACCAAGTTCGTAGCTGCTCTTATGAACTCAACTGGCCGAAGCAAAGCCAAACAACTGGTTCTCTACGCAGGATAAGAAAACAGTGGAAGCCGAGTATTGTCCCAAGAACATAGAACATTATTATTTTCAACGCCGTTTTTTTTTTTGTTGTTTTTTTTTTTTTTTTAGAGAAATTAAAAAAAATCGTTAGTGTCATTTTCCTACTGATGCAATAGGGATTGTTTGTCTGCACTTGTTTTTCTTCACAAATTAGTTATCCGATGTATTTGAATTTGATCAGTGAATGAATTGAATGTATCAAACAAATCAAATAAACAAAACAAATGTACACTGCATAAATGGACAGGAAATTACATATATAATCAATACAGGGGAAAGTAATTTATATTTGAAATGGACAACCATGACATTGAGAGAATTTCCCATCCGCTCATCTACCCCCACCCCCCCCCCCCCCCCCCCCCCCACTCCACACACTCACACACACACACACACACACACACACACACACACACACACACACACACACACACACACACGCACGCACACACACGCACACACACACACACACAGGCAGAGAAAGAGTAGTAGTAGTAGTAGTAGTAGTAGTAGTAGTACACACACAGAGACAGAGACAAACAGTAAGTAGTAGTAGTAGTAGTAGTAGTAGTAGTAGTAGTGGTGTAGTGGTAGTAGTTTTTCATTTTACGTCTTTTCACAAAATTATGTGGTATTTGACGAGAGAGAGAGAGAGAGAGAGAGAGAGAGAGAGAGAGAGAGAGAGAGAGAGAGAGAGAGGAGGAAATGGAGGGGGAAAAACACGCAAAATAGAGAGGAGGGCAGCGGCAGACAGACACGCAAACAGACAGAAGAAGACAGACAAGCAGACAGTGGACGTTGACGGATCGACAGACAGACAGACAGAGACAGAGTGAGCAACCGACAGACCATATCAATAGGATGAACTACGGTTTAAAATGTTCTTGTTCACCTTTTAAATTCCAGATGGCGGTGGATAGCGCGGGCTCGTGAAGGAGCACACGCTCGACAAGAGAGACGAGGAACCCTTCCTCTCTGGCCTCCACTCTCACGATGGAGGCGTACTCCCGAAGTGACGTTCGACGGAGCTGATGTCAGGAAGTGCGTCACCATCCACGGTATTCACCAGGTACTGGACTATCGGCATGGTGACGACAGTAAGGGAAAGGGGGACTGGAAACCAGAAGAAACAAAAGATCAGACTTGCGATCGCGTGAAAGTGAAAGAACGGGCTGATGTTCGGGTGACAATGAAAAGGTCAGTGTAATAATCGATTGAAAATGAAAGGTTAAAAGAAATATGATAATCGAGTGAAAATAAAAATGTCAAATCAATAATCGAGTGAATGTAAAAAGTCAGAATCGCAATCAAATGAAAACCTAAAGGAATAGAAAAAAAATTAATAATCAAATGGGAATGACAAGTTCGGCTATTAATCGAGTGAAATTAAAAAGCTATAATAATGATCGAAGGAAATAAAAAGAATAATGATCGGAAGAAAACAAAAACAGAATGTCAGACACATTTTCGAGTGGGAAGAAAATTTTTTTTTTTAATGATTATAATTATAATCAGACTGATGGTAAAACGAAAGCAAAGATCAAACTGATAGTCGAGTGAAAAATAAAAACGTCAGATCGAGGATTTGGCGTAAACAAAATATCAGATGATTGATCACGTGTAAAAACAAAACGTCAGATTGATGGCGGGTTGTAAACAAAATGTCACAGACTAATGGTCAGATATACACAGAATGTCACAGACTATCTGTCTGTTGTAAACTAAACGTAACAGACTGATATCCGGCGTAAACAAATTGTCAGACTGATGGTCAGGTGTAAACAAAATGTCACAGACTAACGGAGTCTGCGGCAAACAAGGTCTTGCAGACTGATGGTCTGGTGCGAAAAAAAAAGTCACAAACTAACGATCTAGTGTAAACTTAATGTAACAGATTAACGGTCAGCTGTAAACAAAATAGTACAGAATGATAGTTGGGGGGGTAAATAAAATGTCACAGACTAATGGTCGGGTGTAAACAAAATGTCAGACTGATGGTTGGGGCATAAAAAAAAAGTCACAGACTAACGGTCTGATATAAACAAAATGTCACAGACTTATAGCCAGTTTAAATAAAATCTCGCCAACTGATTGTCAGTTGTGACAAAAGGTCACAGACTGATGATCATGTGTAAAAACAAAATGTCACAGACTTATAGCCAGGTTTTAAAAAATCTCACAGACTGATGGTCAGTTGTGAACAAAGTGTCAGAGACTGATGATCATGTGTAAACATGTCACTGACTGATGGTCAGTGGTAAACAAAATATCACAGACTGAGGGTCCGTTGTAAACAAAATATCACAGACTGAGGGTCAGTTGTAAACAAAATATCAGATTGAGGGCCGGACATAGACACGATATCACAGACTGATGTTCTGGTGTAAACAAAATGATGATACCCAAGTATAAACAAAATGTAACTGAATGATAACCGTGTGCAAACAAAATGTTCCAGAATAATGGTCAGGCGTAAACAAAGTGTTACAGAATGAAAAACCAGGTGTAAACAAAATGTCACAGAATGATAACCAGGTGTAAACAAATGTCATAGAATGATAACAGGTGCGCACAAAATGTCACAGATTGATGACCAGGTGTAAACAAAATGTCACAGAATGATACCCAAGTGTAAAAAAAAAAAAAAATGTCACAGATTGATAACCAGGTGTAAACAAAATGTCACAGAATGATAACCAGGTGTAAACAAATGTCATAGAATGATAACAGGTGCACACAAAATGTCACAGATTGATGACCAGGTGTAAACAAAATGTCACTGAATGATAACCAGGTGTAAACAAAATGTCACTGAATGATAACTTCCTTTATACAAAATGTCACAGAATGATACCCAAGTGTAAAAAAAAATGTCACAGATTGATAACCAGGTGTAAACAAAATGTCACAGAATAATAACCAGGTGTAAACAAAATATCACAGAATGATAACCAGGTGTAAAACAAAATGTCACTGAATAATAACCAGGTGTAAACAAAATATCACAGAATGATAACCAGATGTAAACAAAATGTCACAGAATAATGGTCTTGTGTAAACGAAGTGTCACAGACTGATGTTATGGCGTAAATAAAATGTCACATACAGATGCTCAGGTACAAACAAAATGTCACACACTGATGGTCAAGTACAAACAAAATGTCACAACGAATGGTCAGGTACAAATAAAATGTCACGGACGCATGCTCTGGTATAAACAAAAATGTCACAGACTATCGGTCTGGTGTTGACTAAAAGTCACACAGTCACAGATTGAGGGCCAAATATAAACGAAATGTCACAGACTGACTTGCGATGTAAACAAATATCACAGGCTTATGGTCTGGTGTAAATGTCATAAACTAACAGTCTGGTGTAAACAAAATGTCGCATACTGATGGTCAAGTGTAAACAAAATGTCACAGACTGATGACTGACTAAACTAAATGTCACAGACTTACGGACTGGTGTAAACAAAATGTCGCATGCTGATGGTCATGTGTAAACAAAATGTCACAGACTGATGACTGAGTGTACACTACATGTCACAGACTAACGCTCTGGTGTAAACAAAATGTTACGTACTGATGGTCGGATCATGTAAACAATCTCACGACTGATAGTCAGATGCAAACAAAATTTCAGACTGAAGGGGAGGTGTAACATAAATGCCAGACTGATGGCCATGTGTAAAATAAGTGTCAGATTGATGGCCAGGTGTTACATAAATGTCAGATTGATAGATATGTGTAAAATAAATGTCAGACTGATGGCGAGGTGTAAAATAAATTTCAGATTGATGGATATGTGTAAAAATAAGTGTCAGACTGATGGCAAGGTGTAAAAAAAAATGGCAAAGATTGATGGTCAATTGAAAGTGTCATGGTGACGTGAAAACAGGTTGAGTTGATGGTGGTGTGAAAACAAAAATCGGATTGCTAGGCAGTCGTTTAGAAAATTAAAAATGGATTAAAGAGCTTACACAGACACAGACAGACCGAAATATTTTATTGTCCATTCAGCAATTAAGCCTTTTAGACAAGGGGGCATGTTTGAACATAACTCAGTAAAATCAATCGCTCACCTCACCCCTCCCTTCTCCCTCCCGCCACCACTCGCCCACAACTCATGCCGACAGCTTCTTCCCTCCATCGCCCCTCCCCCCACCCCTACCCCATCTCTGACCCCACTCCCATCCCCACCGCGCCTACCACCACTTCCTTATTCGCACACTCATGCACATACAGGCACATGACAGCGGATCATCTTGACAAACATTTCAATGATTAAACAAATCACAAGTTGTTTCTTTCAATTTGTTTGACCTAATCATTGTTTGTTATATGAATTTTACTGATCTATTATCACGTTTTCATTGTTTTCATTTGCAATACGGTTCTGGACAGTAATATAAGGTGAGTCAAATACAGTACATTGCTTTATATCTCTGAAAGCTGCGCAGTAGAATAAGAAACCAATTTCGGCTCTTTTTTCAAACGACGGACATTGACCATCAGACTGTTTTTTTCATCAAGAAACCATGCGAGAGAGGGAGAGAGAGAGAGAGAGAGAGAGAGAGAGAGAGAGAGAGAGAGAGAGAGAGAGACAGACAGACAGACAGACAGACACAGACAGACAGACAGACAGACAGACAGACAGACAGACAGACACTGAGAGAGAGACAGACAGAGAGAGAGAGAGAGACAGAGAGAGAGAGAGAGAGAAGAAGAAGAAGAAGAAGAGATGAAAAGAGAGAAGAGAGAAGAGTAGAAAAACTACCAAAAAAAAAAAAAAAAAAAAAAAATCAAGAAAAAAAAAATTAAACCTTTTGAAAATCAGTTTCCGCATCATTTTTTGACACATGTTTGCACGTAAAGGTGGGATAGCAAACAGAGAGAGAGAGAGAGAGAGAGAGAGAGAGAGAGAGAGAGAGAGAGAGAGAGAGAGAGAGATGAACAGTTTAAAGGTAATGTGATTCGACGACAGCTTACTTCTACTTGTTTAGCTCGTATTTTTTCTGTGCTATATATATATATATATATAGACTGAACCCTTTTTTTTGCTTGCGGGAAAAACCCATGTCTATTATTAACTTTTCATACAATACCCCGGGGGAATCAAGTTTAGTAAACAACAAAGCCAACTTCACGTCTACAGAGCGCGAGACACAGATTTAACGGGCAGCAGAATAAGCTGATTTTTGCCCCATGTTTAAAGCTGTGAACTACTATTTTCAAGCTGGCGGAGGGAGCTGGATGGTGATGATGGGTGACGGGGTAGTGGGGGGTTGAGTGACAACGAGTGGCAGAGCAATTAAACACACTTTCTTTCGTATCTCAAAGTCTGACCAGCGCGTCGGGGTAATGCGTAGGTCAAACATCTGCTAAGTCGTAGCCACCAGACCCTCTTCTTCAGTTCTCTCATCTTAGGTATTGATTCCTTAATCCATCAGCTTTTAAATCATGCACAGTGTGGTCTCAGAACTAGTGGACATGGTGCAAGCATATATATGGACGAGTCCCTACGCAGTGACGCCTCTTTGATGAAACTGAAAATGAAACTGTTGTGTCTCACACAGGAAAAGTCAATTATTTATTGTCCGGCATTCAGACCCGCATTCGATCACGTCTGGAAATGCAGTGCAGTAAATTTTCTCCTGTTCATGCCGCTCTGTTTGATCGATCCTGTCGCTTTCGGTCTTGTGGTTGTTCCTGTCACTTTGTTTGTTTGATCCTGTGTCTTTGTCGGTCTTTGTTGTCCCTGTCACTTTCTTTGTTTCATCCTGTCTTTTTCGGTCTTTGTTATCCCTGTCGCTTTCTTTGTTTCTTCCTGTGTCTTTTTCACTCTGTGTTTAATCTGTGTGCCTTTTTCAGTCTTGTGGGTTGTTCCTGTCACTTTCTTTGTTTGATCCTGTGTCTTTTTCGTTTTTGTTATCCCTGTCACTTTCTGTGTTTAATCCTGTGCCTTTTTCAGTCTTGTGGATGTTCCTGTTACTTTCTTTGTTTGATCCTGTGTCTTTTTCGGTCTTTGTATCCCTGTCACTTTCTGTGTTTAATCCTGTGCCTGTTCAGTCTTGTGGTTGTTCCTGTTACTTTCTTTGTTTGATCCTGTGTCTTTTTCGGTCTTTGTTATCCCTGTCACTTTTTGTGTTTAATCCTGTGCCTTTTCAGTCTTGTGGCTGTTCCTGTCACTTTCTTTGTTGACCCTGTGCCTTTTTCGGTCTTTGTCATTCCTGTCACTTTCTTTGTTTGATCCTGTGTCTTTTACGGTCTTGGTTGTTCCTGTCGCTGTCTTTTCTTGTTCCACTTCGCCACTTCTACAGCTGGAGCGGCTGCGTGACGTCGAATGGGAGCGGGGCGTACTGAGTGAGACTGTTGTCACTGTCCAGACTGGACTGAGTGAGACTGTTGTCACTGTCCAGACTGAGTGAGACTGAGTGACTGTCCAGACTGTTGTCACTGTCCAGACTGGACTGAGTGACACTGTTGTCACTGTCCAGGTCCAGAGTGGACTGAGTGAGACTGTTGTCACTGTCCAGACTGGACTGAGTGACACTGTTGTCACTGTCCAGAGTGGACTGAGTGAGACTGTTGTCACTGTCCAGAGTGGACTGAGTGAGACTGTTGTCACTGTCCAGACTGTGAGACTGAGTCCAGAGACTGAGTGAGACTGTCACTGTCCGGAGTGGACTGAGTGAGACTGTTGTCACTGTCCAGAGTGAGACTGAGTGAGTCCACTGTGAGTCACTGTCACTGTCCAGACTGGACTGAGTGAGACTGTTGTCACTGTCCAGACTGGACTGAGTGAGACTGTTGTCACTGTCCAGGGTGAACTGAGTGAGACTGTTGTCACTGTCCAGACTGGACTGAGTGAGACTGTTGTCACTGTCCAGAGTGGACTGAGTGAGACTGTTGTCACTGTCCGAGTGGACAGAGTGAGACTGTTGTCACTGTCCGGAGTGGACTGAGTGAGACTGTTGTCACTGTCTAGAGTGGACACAAGCAGTCTTTTACGCTATGTCTGTTTGCCACTTTGGCCCTGTCATGAATGGAGGCAACGTTTGCTTCTTTTTTTTTTTTTTTTCCTCCATCCTCCATTTTTTGCGCTTTTTTTTCCCGTTCCTTTTCTTTTTTTTTGTTGTTTTTTTTCTAAGTGGGTTCTCCATCATCCTCTTTCTTCCCTCTTTTTTTCCTTATCTCATTCACCACGCAGTTCTGATTGTTCTATCATCGATGGACATTCTCATGTGAACTTTAATATTTTAGTGTTTGATGCAGAGCGTCTGGTTTCATTAATGCGCTTTGTTGTTGTTGTTTTGTTTGAGTCAACGTTTCTTGTGTGAATGCACGCGCGCGCGCGCGCGCGTGTGTGTATGTGTGTGTGTGTGTGTGTGTGTGTGTGTGTGTGGGTGTGGGGGGTGTACCGCACGCACGCGTGTGTGTTCGTTTTTCTTCTTTTTAATCTGTGGTGAAAAAGTCAGGTACATCACTGTCAGCACGGCTTAGATTTGTCACCATGCATTAAGGAGGTCAACAGTTTAGATATTATCTTGTGAACAGATGTATGCGATCATTTATCTATGTGTCATGGCTTGGGGTATATTTTTTTTTCTGTTTGGGGGGGGGGGGGGGGGTGTGGTTTGTTTTTTGTTTTGTTTTTTTTGTGTGTGTGTGTGTGTGTGTGTGTGTGTGTGTGTGTGAATTCGTCTTAACTCTGTTCTGATTTGGTGTGGTTTGCTTTTGACAGTTTTCTTTTTGTTTTAATTTGTTTTGGTTTTTGTGTGTGTGTGTGTGTGTGTGTGTGTGTGTGTGTGTGTGTGTGTGTGTGTGTGTGTGTGTGCTTTGTGTTTGTGTGTGTGTGTGTTGTGTGTGCGTGTTGTGTGTTTGCGTCTTTTAACTATGTTTGATTTGGTTTGGTTTGCTTTTGACAGTTTTTTTTTTTTCTTTATTTGTTTTTGTTTTGTGTGTGTGTGTGTGTGTGTGTGTGTGTGTGTGTGTGTGTGTGTGAGCTTTTTCGTAAAAGGAGGCTACCAGCTGCGAACTGGCAGCCTTGAAAGGCCCCCGATACCGTCGAGCAATACAACTGACATCGTCAATGTCACACAGTCCGAATCTACCAGACTGAGCCTTGTCACTCGAACGACCGCCTGTCGTCCTGCCGACGGGTCTTTTTCACCACTGTGTCTGTCAATACTAGAGGCTCTGTCGGGGTTCAAATACACGGGCGCGAGCCAGCAGCGCTAAAAAAAAATAATAAAAAAAATAATGTCCATGCAAGCCGTTCTATTCATAAAGCGGGAGCGCGGTTTTCCCGATGAGGTATGCATTTCTTCTCGTCCACCGAAACTCTCTGTAACTGAGCCAGGCGCACCGAAAGCTCGAAAGCTACATTTTTTTCTTTCAAATGAGCTCTGTTTTGCTGACACCGAATAACCCAGCAAGCTGCTTACAGTTGATAATAATCTTCTATGAAACGCGCGCGCGCGCGCATAGCTATCTACCACACACACACACACACACACTCACACACACTCACCCCACACACACACACACACACACACACACACACACACACACACACACACAACACTCACGCACGCACACACACACACACACACACACACACACACACACACACCTGGCATCACACGTTTTAGTCTAAATAATTAGTCACCTGTTAACATGAAAAAAAAAAAACTGATTGATTGATTGATTGAGAAAGAACGAATGAAAATTAATTCATCAATTAATTAACTCATTAATTCATTCGTTAAGGAAGAACGAATGAACGAATGAATGAAAAAAATGGTCGCAAAATAATATGATGGATACGTGAATAAACAGGCGTTTCAAACGGCAAGCGAAAGGCAAAATTCTGATACGCTGCTCTCAGCAAAATCTGTAATCTATTTCTTGATTGATCAGTTAGCCTGTGCCACACAGTTATTAGTTTTAGATTTCCTTGCAAATATTATTTAGCCTCTATAGTTGTCTAGGCAATAAACGACAAAAAAAAAATGTGTGTGTGTGTGTGTGTGTGTGTGGTGTGTGTGTGTGTGTGTGTGTGTGTGTGTGTCTGTCTGTCTGTCTGTCTGTCTGTCTGAATTTCTGCCCGTCTGTCTGTATCTCTGTGTCTCTATCTATCTGTCTGTCTGTCTGTCTCTCTTGTGTCCATGTGTTGTAGTAAATGTGTATCGATCACACAGGACCTTTCCCAGGCTTTCAACTAGCTGGGGAAAACTTATACCATTATCAAAAAGAATTCATTAAAAAAAAAAAAAAATAAAAAAAGATAAATGACAGTAGTATTTCCATCCTACAAGTACAACCAATTTAGAAAAAAAAAAGACTATCATAGCTGAACTATTGACATCTTAAGCACACACACACACACACACACACACACACACACACACACACGAACACACACACACACACGCACGCACGCGCGCGCGCGCGCGCACACACACACACACACACACACACACACACACCTGACATCGCATCGTTTAGTCTCAACATTTAGTCACCAGTTTACAAGAAAAAAAACAACAACAACAACAACAACAACTAACTGGCAACACATCGTTTCAGGTCTTTTAAAAACTGCAAGACGATTTCGAATACTCTGAATCGTTTAGGAAAGCCACTATGCCTGTATGACTGCGCCATAATCCGCGCAAAGACAACAATGCAATGAATAGTGTACGTTAAAGGCCTATGTGTAAATACACTGAAGTTATGGCATGGAAGGCATCATGAAGCGAGCAAAAGCATACAGTAATGCAGACAACATAGTCTTACCTGTATGCTTCGAGTGAAGTATGGCGGTGCAGGAAGTCTTCCGTCTACTCTGGATGTATAGACACGATGCCGTGTCGGTATTTTTAGACGACACTTAAGAGGCCATCCAGAGGTTTGGGCACAAATTCTGATTTACTACCTACTCACCCACCTCCCACCCTCTATTTTGTAGACTTTTGGCGGCATTTGAATCCCTGTATTTCTAGCGTTTTCCAATATCAGCTTAATTATTTCACTCATCTTATCTATTATTCCAATTATCTGATCAGTCAGAAATTTTTTTTTTTTTTTTTTTTTTTTTCGAAAATTGTGCACGAGCCTTCAGCTTAAGGGAATGTTCGAAAAAAAGGAGCAGAAACTGGCCAGGCGTACTCTCTCTCTCTCTCTCTCTCTCTCTCTCTCTCATCTACGTAGCCGTCTCTACACAATTTGCAAGCCGTTCATTGTGACACAATTAATTTGCAAGGTGTGTGTGTGTGTGACTATTGTGTGTGCATGCGCGCGCATGCGCGCGCGCGTGTGTGTGTGTGTGTGTGTGTGTGTGTGCTGTGGGGGACAAGTCCATCTAATCAATAAGGGAAAGGGAGGGGGGGAGGGAGGTTAAGATCGGGATTTCCCGATGCTTGATCCGCGACTGGCGAGGCTTCAGTACGATCAACACTCGAATCAATAGTTGTATTCATTTCTGTCTTCTGCGTTTCAGAAGCAGTCTCAAACCCAGAACCAAGCACCAAGTAGAAACATCCAAAACGGGAATTCGGCTTCTATTGGCCAGAATACTGCGCATCAACATTACTGCAAGCACCGTAAAATGAAATCCCACCACGCCGTACCCAGCGGAAAGGTGCCCCGACCAAAACACTGGACAGTTGCCATGTACAAGGCCATTTCTACCTCTAAAGACTGAGATGCAGGTCCCCCTCTCCCATATAGTACACAGCATCACTATGTCACCCATCGGTGAGCACGTTTTTAGTGAATAACACACCAACCATATGCATGTTTGATACTGTCATTCTACTGACGTAATACTGAGAGCGTCACTTGTTCATCCGACCAGAGAAGACCGCGCCTCTATAAAGGACTGACCAGACTCTGCTCCAACAAAAACTTGTCCAATGGTGACTATCACAGTTGGCAGTAGGTACGCTCAAGGACAGATCCAAAACCGATCCATAACCTCATCCTAGGGTGCTGACACGTCATCCTTTTTTTTTTTTTTTTTTTTTTTACTACTCCACAATCCGCCTTCAGTGTTTTTTTCCTTTTTTTTTTTTTTTTTTTTTTTTTTTTTTTTGTTTTTTTGGGGGGGTTGTTTTTTTTGTTTTGTTTGTTTTTTTTGGTGCTTTTTTTCTACTTTTTTTCTCTTTTTCGGATTTTTTTTTTTTAGGTAAAGGTGGTCCCTTTTTTTTTGTTCTTTTCTTTTCTTCCTCTTCTCTTCCCTTCAGCTCTCATGCACCATGTAAGTCTGTATGTTGTACTGCTATCATGGACATTGTCTTGCTGATGATTTTAATGTTTTGACGTTTGTTACAGCGCGTCAGGGTTTATTTTTGGACACGTCATCTTCGGATGCCCATCTCATCCTGAAATTGTATCCACAATTCAGATGAAAGCTCAGGGAAAACAAAACCCTCCTCCTCCCCACAGAGAGATTCAATGAGTGCAGCTGACTGACCATCATTAAGCGCTACAGACCTTGACCCCCTGCACCTCTGTCAGCATCTTGCCAGTATCTGCACGGTCCACCAATGTCCGACTCCCACAATGGACAGTACCGCCTTGGCTTAAGGCTGTGTCGGACCAATGGACATAGGCTAGAACACCAAGGCTCCATCAAAATATTGTTATGCTCTGCATAGTTATTCGGGGATTGTTTTCAGTTGTGACAAGCTCCTGGCATAACAGTATCAGTCTCCAAAATCCCCCGAAGTCGGAATGTGGCTGCCCATGTGGCGGGGTAATCAAAAACGGTCACACACGTAATGTTCTCTCCCCAGCTGATGCATTTGTACCATAGTGTTCAAGTACTTCGGCTGTTTGGATGATCCCTGGAGTCTTTTAGCCAGGGTACGACAACAGCAGCAACAACAACAACAACAACAACAATAATGGGACAGTTCAGCCACTTCCAGACTCACTAACGAAGGCTGCGCAACAACGGACATCAACAATGGTCGATCGATGTCGATCATCACCATCATCGTCTTTAGTAAGAGCGCTGCATTGAGTATCAAACCAAAGAAAACGTGAGGCCTCTTCCCGCCGAAAAGGATGACAGCTGAAGCTCTTACGTTCACTGTGCAACCAAGTCCTTCCAACAGTGACAGAAGAACCAGCCAAGAGCCTTGGAAGGTGGCATGATGGCTCCTTGAAAGACACAAAGAGGGCTAAGGAAACCAAGCTACTGGCTGATGAAAGCCTGAAGATAATAGAATAAGAAAAAAAGATATGATGTCTGCAATTTCATGCAAGACCCGACCCGAAGCTCATCCGGCCTCTCCTGTTACACGATACCAGCACTGGCTCAGTGAAGTCACTGGGGGCCAAATTCAACTAACGCACAAGGAAATGGTTTGGTGTCTCACCTGGTCTCACTGACGTTGTGCTCTACTGCCACCAAACGAAGCGGAAGCTATCCCCAAAATCTACCTTGAGAGGCATAGAGAGAGTAAAGCAAGGTGAGACAAGGCACATCCAGAATATGCAGAAGTAAATCCCATTAGCACCAAAAAACAAAAAAAAAAAATCAACTGCATCTAGGAGCCATGACCTGTGGGCAGCCTGGCCCCCTTAGAGTGCGAGTTGTTCAAGACCAAAACACTTGTCCGAATGTGTGTTGTTCTCTGAAGACATTCAGTCCTGCTCTCCTCAGAACTTCCCACTAGTATACAGAAGTTGATGTTGGCAGTGATTAATCATTTACTGGTGCCACTACCGAAAACCTTGAAAATCAAAAAAAGAAAAAAGAAAAAAGAAAGATTAAAAGAAAAGAAAGAGAAAAAAGAAAGAAAAACCTTAAGTTGCAGTCCAGAAACTGAAAGGCTCCTGGCCCAGTTTTGCGAGAGCTTCTTTTTGTCTATCATCAGACTGAGAAACACAAACTGCAGGCTTATGTTGTACAACGAATAGTACTTTGCTCCACCGGGTTCTCATGGGTGTTTCTAGTCAGGAGAAACTGAAGTTTTTGAGCACATTTTCTACTCTTCTTTGTCTCTTTTCTTCTTCTTCTACTCTTGTGTGTGTGTGTGTGTGTGTGTGTGTGTGTGTGTGTGTGCGTGTGTGTGTGAGTGTGGGTGTGTCTGTGCATGCGTGCGTGCATGCGTGCTTGTGTGCATGCGCATGTGTGTGTGAGATGGAACTTCTGTCTTTGGCAATTCCTAAGTAAAAGTGGGATGTCTCTCAAAGACAGAATATGGTACTTCACCCATGACCGTTTTATCAGATAATACCCATATCTGAGCAACAGATGGAGAGAGACAGATTCGCGGAAGGCAAAATCTCTATATACAATGCATATGCTTCATTTTGCACACACACACACACACACACACACACACACAACACACACAAAAACACAATTATTGCATGTGCACACATCATGTTTTCATTGGTAATTGGGTGCTTCAAACTCTATCCCATATATCAATTGTCACAGGTCAGTGAACACCATGTTTACTTTTAACTCTGTAATAAAGTCAAAGATCTGCTGAAACAATGTAACAGATAATGCCAGTCATCTGCACTTTATCCTTTGTTTCCTCCCTCCTTCTCTCTCTCACCCTTTTAAACACACACACACACACACACACACACACACACACACACACACACACACACACACAATACTTGGTAGCTTGCAATTTTATTGATAACTGAGCTGTAACATATCAGTTACCATCAGAAGCTCATAATGTACAAGAATGTTACACATCTGAACATTCAGAGTAACGCTGTAACATACCTCAGCCATTTCAATTCAACACTGAAATAATATTACCCACACTTCCAAATACAAAAACTAGAAAACTAAAATGCATCATGTATTACAAGTGGAAAGGAGGAAAAAAAAAAAAAAAGCTATTTCAATCTGCTAAGCATTAAACTTGAAGAGTAACACAGATGCAAGTTGCTTAATCATTGAATGCACTGCCTTATATGAAGCCAGTTCAAGTAAGACAACTGCATACAGTTCACCACTTGTTTTTGTTCTTGGCAGAACCATGTCACACACCCAATCCCTCAGCCACTCAATACCAGTTTTAGACAGGATAGTGTCTCTGCCTGCTCTCCAACATGGTCTGACAGATACCACAAAAGTTTGCTCCAATGTGAAGGTGTGCCACTGCCACAAGGAATTCCAGCACCTGCTCTCTTCCATCTCAAAGCCAATGCACACCACACCAATAAGCCCAAGTGATCACAAAGAAAGATGGCTGTCGGACGGACAACATGGTTGATAACCAAACCTTTACTTTTTCTAAGCCTGTGCTGTACACATACAGCATATGTCCCTTCTGTTGAGCTAGTCATGCTGTCTGGACATACAGCATGCATCCCAAACCAACACTTTTGCACTGTCCCACCGCATAGTGGAAAAAGACACAGTCAACAAACCACATGAGTAGCTTCCCTTTAAGTTCTCATATCACTGGAATGACACAAAGTATATCAATTTTGTGTTTGCAAGAAGCCCATTTTCCCCATGTCTTTTTTTTTTTTTAACCCTTTTTGGGCTATGACCATGAATGGAAATGGCAGTGCACATCTCATTACATTCAATGCAATCGGGGAAATAATGCAGAATAAATCTAATGTAAATAATGCTGAGGACATCAAAATGGCGGTGCTCAGAGCAGAAGAGATCAACTTTGATCCAAAAGTACGTGGCTGATTTGTACAAATCTGACGAGAGGATCAAGCTGTGTTGTCCACCACAGGCATCTTCAGTTCTTGTGTTACTTCACCATTACTGTTCCACTTGACACAATTTCCACCTTGACCCAATTTCCACTCTGTTCTTTTCTTTTTCTGTCTGACCAATTTTCATGGTGCTCTTCTGGATATAATTCAAGCAATAAGCAGAATTAAAGCATAGGCATGATACCTGTCTTTTCTCCAGAACCTGCTCAGCATACAGAAGGTAAAATCAGTCACACTAGACCAAAGCTTAACAACAAAAAGAAATGGGATACAAATCTCTTTAGTTAATGACTGCAGTAGGTGTATACATTCTGACAGACAAAGACTGAAAGAAAGAGAGTGGACATATGGTGGAAGAAGGTGAAGACCAAACTTGTGTTTGAATAAATACAATATCAAACCAAGTTTATACAAATATACAACTGATTGCACTCGAGTTAAATGTGTACATTTCACAAACATCGCATCATGTCTGCCACTTTGTAAATAACATTCACATTTTATAAATGAAACTCATGTAAACACACACACACACACACACACACACACACACACACACACACACATCTCAGAGTATTTTTGCTGAAACCAGTCATTTCATTAAAAATGTTTCTTTATACCTCCATACTTATTGTATGGACTGAAAACAGTCACTTAGATTCATTTATCAAACACAATCCAACCAATACAATCATACAAATACATAATCCTGTTACTACAATCTGACAAATTACAATCCAACTAATACAAACTGTCAACCAAGTTTAAAAAAAAAAAAACTCATATACTCAGTATAATTTGCAATCCAGGCTTTACAATTAACCCAATTCACAATCCAGCCAATAAATCAGACCAACTCACAATTCAGCTGATAAAATCACTCCTAGTCACAAATCCAGTCCATACACCCAGCCCTAATCACAATCTGGCAAACACAATTAGCCCAACTCACAATCCAGCAAATACAAACCACCCAAATCACAACGCAACTAGAGAAGAACACACACACACACACACACACACACACACACACACACACACACACACACACACACACACACACACACACACACACACACACACCTTTTAACAAGCACACCAAGCCGACCCACAGAAGCAGACAAGAACAGCATGGCCACAATGGATGGAGATGACTAAACCACAGAACCACAGAAGGTTATCACACAACATGGCTTCTCCTCCATGCTCAACGTCTCGTCAGCCCTCTCACGCCCATGGAAACTTCCTGCAGAAAGCTGCACACACAGAAAAACACACACACACACACACACACACACACACACACAACTGATACAAAAGACCATCACCACCATCACCACCAACACTGTCATAAAGTTATCATTATTCTCACAAGATAGGATAATGCTTTTCTATCTCAACATCTGAACAGGATACCTTACTTGGCTAGCGTCTGAAGGTCTGCTAAAACATGAACTTGGGGTCCATTCCAGCCCAAAACTGTACTTTCTCTTAGAATGCTCTCCCCTGTTTCCGATTTTGTTTGTCAAGTTTCTCACACATTTGAAGGTCCATGGTGACTGCATTGTCAGAACACCAGACGGTGATCATCTTTAAAGCTCAGTTTTGGGGAGCTAAATCAAAGCTATCAAAGTTCCCACTGTGTGTGCTCCAGGCTATCCAATGTCTCCATAGCGTGTGTTCTATGCTGTACCATGTCTCCTCCGTGTTTGCTCTGCTATTATTTCCATCCTTCCTCTTTGCCATGGAATCCCATCTGCTCAATTTACGTTGTCCATGTAGGCCTTCCCCGTCTTGTGCTGATGACAGCTGTATTTTTATGGCACTGCGTTCAGCAGACACACTGACACTTACTCCAGACTGAGGTCAGATCTGATGTCACACTGACTGGGGTTATAGTCTGTGAGCCAGATACGATCACTAACTGGTCTACACCTGCATCACTACTAACTGGTCTGCACCTGCATCACTACTAACTGGTCTGCACCTGCATCACTACTAACTGGTCTGCACCTGCATCACTACTAACTGGTCTGCACCTGCATCACTACTAACTGGTCTACACCTGCATCACTACTAACTGGTCTACACCTGCATCACTACTAACTGGTCTGCATTTGCCTGACCTTCAGTACTATGCAGCAGCCTACTGAATTCAAGCTTCAGACAAGACATGACAAGACAAGATGAGAAGATGTAGTCCCTGATGGTAAAATCACAACAGCAGCATCTTCAGGCAATGTACAGTCACCATCACATTCTATCCCATGAAGACAGTAAACAGCATAAAACACATTGCATATAAAACACCAGCCTGCTTAAATTTTCTGGCACTTTCACATCTTTTAAGCATTCAATACATCTCTCTCTCTCTCTCTCTCTTTTCTTGTTGTATGAAGCGTTACAGCTACATCAAGTTGCTACCTCATAAAACACTATCTTTAACTTATATAATAATTTGTATATGAAAAAAAAAAACTTTGTGTGAAATGATTGTTCAATTTCACCCCTTCATGAGGGGCAAAGGCCTGCACATGAATAAAACATATGAATCTCTCTCTCTCTCTCTCTCTCTCTCTCACACACTCTCTCTCACTCTCTCTCTCTCTCTCTCTCTCTCTCTCTCTCTCTCTCTCTCTCTCTCTCTCAATGGCCTGCTTAAATTTTCTGTTGCTTTCAAATTTTTTAGATATTTATGCAAGTAATATCTCTCTTCTGAGACTCTCTCTCTCTCTCATGCATGCAAGACACACACACACACACACACACACACACTACACACTACACACACACACATATGTGCACTCTCTCTCTCTCTCTCTCTCTCTCTCACTCACACACACACACACACACACACACACACATATGTGCACTCTCTCTCTCTCTCTCTCTCTCTCTCTCTCTCTCTCTCTCTCTCTCTCACACACACACACACACACACACACACACACACACACACACACACACACTCCATTTTCTCTTCGTTCACCCAGCCACACAAAATGTGGTGACCTACGTCTTGGAAATTGTGGACGGTGGTGCCCCCTAGCACGATCCTCACACCCGGCGTGGAACGGTTCAAGAGATGCACCGCCAGTGCCTCCTCATACGTACATCCCCCGATCATGAACACGATGATATCCTGGGGCCTGAAAACAATGTACCCAAGTGATAAAATCTCCCCTAAAACTCTGTACTCTTCTTCCCCTGCCTTGCCTTTCCAGTGTCCTCTCCCTAGATAAGGGCTGTTCAGGCACTGTTCACAACTTCCTGACAATCTCTCTCCAGCCTGTTGCTGTTCTCGGCAGGCCAGCTGAGAACTGGTGAAAGCTGTTGTTGTTCCCCCACCTCTTCTTCTGTCTGTCACTTCTTTGTCCTACAGGGTGGTTTTTTGTCTGGCTGTTCAGTCTTAAAACATGCCTGTGCAATTTCTTCTCATTTTTTTTTTTTCTCTTACATTCTTTTCTAAAATAAGTATGTAATTAAAGTAATAATATTGACAGCAGTGATACAAAAAAAAACAATAATACATAATCACACACAAACAATCATCCGCATAGCATCTAACTGTCCTTCAGCTGAAAGGCACCCAAAACGGAACAAGATTTAGAGAAGTAGTTCCAGGAAATCAGTGAAGTGTACAGTTTTGCGCTTTCAGCCTTTGTAAAAGTTTGCTGTATTGCAACCAACAGCCCCTATACCATGCATTTAATGATCACTTGCAAATAAATATGCAGATCTACATTAAAAAAGAGAAGAAAAAAAAAAAAAGACAACAAGCAAAAAACATATTTCAGACTCATTTCCGCTTGAAAACAAACTGAGAAGGGCATTTGGGAGAGCCCAGACCTCTGCCATGATATAGAACAGATCCTGGATCACCCTTTAACCCGATCCTATCCAAGGATACAGACCAATGTTTCTTCAGTCAGTCCTTGGGCCATCCTCCACTGTTCACCCAGTTTTGCTGAAATTGGTTCAGTGACTTTTGCTAATCTTGCTGAGTGGACCCTGGAACCGGCCATTAATTGAGATCCATAGCTCAGACCTACATCAAAGTCTGATGGGTCTTTGGGCCACATTTCTTCTTTCCGTTGTGGTAAAACAGGATCATTGAGTTTCTACCCTGGGACCCACAATAGGATCTGTGCCAAATTTCAACAGGTTTGCCCTTTGGGCCAAATTCTATCTTCCCACCAGGCTTTGCAAAGTTCCGTCCATTAGTTTTTTAGCACGCTCTTGCTGGACCGATCCTGATGTGCCCTTTGACCTGGATGTGCCCTTTGAAATGGTGTGCCCTAGAGAACCACACCAAGACTGACTGGATTCGTTGTTGAACCAGATCATTCCGCCGAGTTTCACTGAAATCATTTCAGCAGCAGCTTTTGTGTCCTCTTGCTGATGGTTGTTCAATCCGCCCATGGATACACACCAGCACCTGAGTTTATTGGATAATTCTTCAAGACACATTCCTGCTTTCCACCAAGTTTCGCTGACACCGGATCTGTCACTTTTTGCATGACCTTGCTAAAAGACAGACAGACCAACAGACCATGGTGAGAACATGACCTCCGTAGCAAAGATGTTGATTCCGTCTTGATCAGGTTATTAAGGCATTATTTTCATCTCTTCACCATGTCAATTCTTTCATGCTGAGGATCTATCATCGTCTGTCAAGCTACTTACTGTGAAAATGTGTTCCAGTGCTCTGGGCACTAACAGTTATTGCTGAAGATGTTTTTAAGAGGCCTACTGCATATGGACTGGTCCTTGAGCTAAGCCATGCAGCCAAATTGTACATGGGGCACATCTCCATGAATAAGTAAGCAAATCTGAAATTTAGACAAGAGTAATGAAGACAGGCACGGGACAAGATTCAGCTGATGCACTGTCTGAAATAATTACAGGAAGGAACATACCTGCCTTTCAGCTGTGAGGTACCCAGTAATTATTGCAGAAAGGTACATACCTTTCACCTGTGAGGTACCAGGTAATGATTGCAGAAAGGTACACACCTGTCTGTCACCTGTGAGGTACCCAGGTAATCATTGCAGAAAGGTACATATCTGTCTTTCAGCTGTGAGATTCCCAGCCAATCATTGCAGAAAGGTTATACCTGTCTTTCAGCTGTGAGGTTCCCAGCTAACCACTGCAGAAAGGTACATACCTGTCTTTCAGCTGTGACGTTCCCAGGTAGGGGTAGGCCGCCTCCTTCAGCTTGCCTTTGATCAGCTGGTCCAGCACACCTTGCAGCTGTGGTTTGTGCTGCGTGTACACGTTCTCCACTCCCTGAACACACACCATTGTGGACATAATGTACACCTGAATGCGTACACATGCATGCAAGCACATACACACACATGTACTCTATCTGTATATTAAAAAAAAATGTAAGCACCACACCAAGGCAACACCACACACACCAGTACACACATCTGTGCTAACAAATACACAACAAAACATATGCACAGAATGACACAAACACCACCACCACCACCACCACCACCACTCGCCTTCCCCCTCCACATGCACACAGAGTACACAATAGTTGAAACAAATACACACATATCTGTATAAACATATATACCGACACATACACACAAAAACCTATACACGCAGGCACACCAGACACACTCCTATAATACATGCATTTGTACACACACACACACACACACACACACACACACACACACACACATCTGAATAAACATATGTACCAACACATGCACAACAAACCTATACACACAATGGAACACCATACACACTCCTATAATAAACGCAACAGTACACACACACACACACACACACACACACACACACTCACACACATCACACACACACACACACACACACACACACACACACACACACACACACACACACACACACACACACACACACAGAGAGATGCGAACCCTCAGTCCCTTCAGCAGTCTCTTGGTGATGGCACACAGGGTCTTGTTCCCAAACAGATCACTGCCGCGCGCCTTACGTCCACCATAGTCCAAAATGGCTTGCACCATCTGATGATGAAAAAAAAAAAAAGCAACAACAAGTGAAGGAACGCACAACCACACTGCTCCAGAGAGATATGTTAACAACACACACATATAAATATTACAAAGTATGGTCAGGTAAGGTATGGTAATGTTGCTTATAACCCAGCCAACCGCAAAGGGCCATATCAGAGCTGTCACTGCATTGCAGTCTACTCACAAGTCATTAAAAAGAAATTTTGGCAAAAAAAAAAAAAACAAACAAAAAAAAAAACCTCATTCATACAACCCTTTAAAGACACACCTCCTAAAAACACACCAGAAATTGTGTTAAAAATCTTTCCTCCGGAAAATCTTAAGACCAAATGAAAAATGTTAATCTCTTTCAGAAATTTCAAAGATCACGTCAGGTGGGACATCTCTGAACAAGGTTTTCACAGAGTCTGCCATACAGTGTTTACGTCTCACATCATGCTAGTCCCAACACTCTAAAAGAATGTAAGTCCCACCACTCTAAAAGAATATAAGTCCCACCACTCCAAAAGAATATGTTTCACTGTGAGTGGTACAAAGTATAGTCATACAAAGATACCCACCCCTCGGAACTCCTCGGCCACGCCACGCCGCCGTAGTGCCTCGACCAGGCCAGAGAGGTCATTGTTGCTGTGACTCTCATAGCGCACGGCATACAGCATCACCAGCCGCAGCATGTCCACCTGCCGAACCTTGTCGCTGGACACCAGTGATCGAATCCTCTGCGCAAACCATCTTTCATATACACGTTTGAACCCAACCAACTGTGCATGGCCTTTTTATCATGAAAATAAAAAAACAACAAAAATAGCAAAATAGAGAGATCTATATTGAAAAAAATTCAAAAACAATAGTTGAATTATCGACATCCTTGCAGCAAGATAGATGCATATATGGAAAACAATCCATGAAGTAAGAGCTAAATTGTTAACATCCTTACAACAAGATAGATACACTGAAAACAATTCATAAAGTAATAGCTGAATTATTAACTTCCTTAACTTGAAAAACTATCACAGATGTCTTACATAACTGCCAAATTACCTTAAAGAATGCAAGACAATTTAGAGAAACTGGGTTACACTTTAAAAGAAAAAAAAAAAAAAACATTTGAAGACCTAAACAGCATCAGATTCTGCATAAAAACCTAGAACAGATGAAGTTAAGCATGCATATGTTTGTGTACTGCTGATGTTTATAGCCGACCACTATGGCCACCACCTTCTTCCTGAAAAGCTAGAATAATCCATAACTCCTCCCAACTCTCCAGTTTTTGGTCCTCTCACCCCGCTGCCTCTAAGGTTCAAAGTGATTGTAAGAAGATCCATACAGTCTACACTGGTTTCTGAGTTATCACAATCAATATCACTGCAGGTGGTACCTTGATCGTAAATGGTTCCTAACAGCATTAAAAGGGACAGTCCTCTATTACTGACACTCACCGTCACACTCTGTCCCAGCTGGGCAGACAAAATCACAGATTTTTTTTTTTTTTTTTTTTTGCTCAAATAGAAGCACTTTGCAAATGGCAGACACTTTCACCAGATGCCAGAACCAGGATTGACCACTGACCTGCAGCAGAGCGGAATGATCTCCCTGGCAGGCAATCTCCTGCTCTGTCTCCGACACCTCCAGCAGGTTGTGTGCTCCCACCAGCCTGGACAGCTCCCCCACCACTGTCACGTGTTTGGCCACCGCTCCCGACATCTTCTTGAACTGGGGATAGTTCTCCACAAAGGCCTGTACATAGTGACATCACCCACTGACTATATACATCAATAATACTGTCGATTTACTTTGCACATCAATACCACTTGTCTGCATGCACACACACATTGTCACTTGTCAGTGCAACATCGGTGTCATTACCTGTCTGTATACATCATCAACATCATGGTCAGTCTACAGGTACAGATGAAAGTCATCATTTGTCTGTGAACCAGTATACTTCAACACCATCACTTGTCTGCACAAATCACCGATGTCACTTCTCTGTACATAATGTTGTATACCTAATCGTAAACACATCAACATTTGTATTACAGAATACTGGTTTGACATCATTTAACGTTGTACCAATGTGGGTGGCGTTTTTAATTGGTACAGCTGCATGCAAACATATAATGTTGCGAGAATGTGAAATATGGAAAGCATATTGATTGGTGTGTTAGCATTTAATGCTGGGGCAATGTCAGCTCTAAGAAATGTCTCCAGTATAGCAACATGTTGGGTCATCATCTACAGTGAGTGATGTTTTTTGACTTATGCACTGTTTGTTCTGACATCGCCCTACGTCAGTTGTGAACAACATCATCTGGCTGTATCAGGGCCTGGTTTGCCTAGAGGGTAAGGCATGGAGACTCTAGTTCCAAGATCTATGGTTCAATTCTTGCTTGATGCAGCCAGGTTTGAAGAGATTTTTAGAGAAGAGCAGGCCACTTTGTGCCTATGCTGGCGAGATGGGTGACACAAAATAAATCAAAGCACACACTGATTTTTACATTCAGATAATTTCCCAAAGACGTAATGTGTGCGATCCTAATGATGGAATTAAAACCACTCACTTACGCAAAAAAACTCACACTGTGAACCTCAGAGTTCTAGCCAAAGAATGAAGCAGGCGAGGGATCTTGTCGCACCCAAACAACTTGTGTACTACAGAGTAAAGTATAGTAAAATAGCTTACCACATTTCCTCTTCATACAGATTAATTGGCAAAACAAATACAGGCCCGGGACAGTAGGGAGGGGAAAGGGAAGATGGAGATCAGTCATCTCAGTATAGGTGAGTGGGATGGGTTACTAACGGGTAGAGGATTATAGGGTGGTGGTGCACAAAGTTTTTAAGCTTTTGCTCACAGAATACAGTGACAGTCTATTTATGATCAGATGATTCCATATCAATAGGAAAGGGAATGCCTTTGCACTTGCATTCACAGTTTTGTAGACTTCTTTTTCTGAAATCTTCTGGTCTTGGTCTATACTACATTGACCCTCCCAGTACTGACTCTCTCATTTTCTGGAACCTTTTCATGTGCAGCTCAACTGCACTGGCCTCCCTGAAAGGGCTCTTTCTTATATAAACAATTTTAGGGGATTTCTAATAATCACCTGAGGTTTCTGTATACTGTATTTGCTAAGAATGTTTTACCACTCTCAGGGTTTACGCACAAGGTCATCTAACCGCGTTTGTTCTCTCTTGCTACTCTCATCCTTCTTTTTCCAGCTTGGTGCCCCTTCCAGTTTCCTCTCAAGCTAACTTCACACAAGACGCAAACTCATGCTTGTTTATCCTTGCTTTGATTACGAGCTGTTCTTTTCCGTATCAGAGAGGACTTGTTTATTCGGCCACTCTGGGAGAAAACACATCCACACAAGCATTTGTGAACATGGACAAACACACACACACACACACACACACACACACACACACACACACTGACCTTCATGTCAGCAATGGACTCAACCTTGGCTTGACTCTTGGACTTCTTCTGAAACTCCTCCATGAGTTCCTTGATGTTGGAACCAATTTCTCCAAAGTTCATGTACATGTTCTGTAACACATGATACATTCCCATGTACAACGCATGAACCTGCACTTATCTCCCTACAGTTAACACACGTTCTGTGACAAACACCCTCGCCCACAACACATTTACATGGGACTGATCTCCATGAAGGTGATACACATCTTCTGAGACATATCACCCCATACACATTAACTTGGACAATCTCCATAAAGGTGATACACATGGTCTGAGATCTACAACCCCATACACATTTACATGGACCAATCTCCCTGATGCTCGTGTTCATTTTCTAAGGCACACAACCCATACACATAACACATTAATACTGATAAATGTCCATGAGGTACATGCTATGTAGAGGTGCATTCCAATACACAATACATTAACCCTTTACATTCCACAATACACAATACATTAACCCTTTCACACCGCCAGACATTCTATTTTGCATAATCCCCATCGCCAGCCATTTTTCCAAAAAAGCTCTTATTGTATACCAGCATATGTGAAACGCGGATATCTCTGGAACTAAACAACCAATTCTCATGCTATTTTTTGTAAAATGGAGGAGATACACTGTACTTTTATTATATCATAACATGTTAGTAATGGTAAGTCAACAACATTTTTCAATTTTTTTTAGTGATTTCAAGTGCAAAAAAAAAAATGCAAAATAAAAAAAAGAATGTTATGTTTCTTCTAAGCGTAAAAAATAAAGAAAGAATGCCAACAAACTCTCAACAAGGGAGGAAAAATACTCCACTCACAACTGAAGACCAGAAAGTATGGTATTTCCAACAGAAAAGAGCATGAAACAGCCACAAATACAACTACTCCAATAGCAGGGAACTCACACACACACACACACACACACACACACACACACACACACACACACACACACACACATTCTTATGCCTAACTGGTACACATGTAAGAAAGAAAAAAGGAAACACACACACACACACACACACACACACACACACACACACACACACACACACACACACACACACACACACACACACACACATACACACACACACATCCCTTTCACTCTCAACAGTAATATATATATATATATATATATATATATATATTTTTTTTTTATGAACACAAAGTCATTCATGTGCCTGTTGGTCTCTGAACCCTTGTCATTCAGTTGATCTATATAATCAGCTGTACACCCACTCGAAACACGTCTGTGCTACTCGCCTCTCACGTGTCAGTTGGCCACACCCCCTTCAACCTCGACCAGCAAGAGTCGGCCCACAGCGTGTGTGTGAGTTCGTTGCCTAAAGTCTTAGTTGGCTCCCTCACATAGAGTTAGTGAACAGTCAGTCAGTGCTGGCTGGCTCAACGCAAAAACACTGGGGCACACGCAGCAGGGTAGTAAGTGGGCGTCTTATCAGCCTCTCATAACAAGTTGGCCACGGTCCAACGCTTCAGGTTGGAATAATTCGGTCAAGCCCTCACTATCGTTCTTTACTCGTGACTGTCTGGGTCTTCTTCATCTGTATTAGGAACAACCGACCGTCTATTCAATATTCCCAGCACTTGATCTGTGGTAAATGTACGGCAAGGTCGAGTACGTAAAGTGCTTGGTGGTGACGTCATAGTGAATGGAAAAACATCGGAATAAAGTCAATAAAACACTGAACTGAATAGTGTTCTGACAAAGCAAATGGCTGTGAGCATGGGCCAGACCATCCCCCAACTATGACGTTATTGCTGGCTTTTTATCTCAAGAACTAGGATCGTGAGAGTATCGGGAGTTAGGTCACCCTACTTTGTCGCCAAAAGGCGTCTTTGGCGCTCTGCCAAGTCGTCGCCAAAAGGCACCTAAGGCGGTGAAAGGGTTAATAAAAAACTGATTTCCATGTTCATGTGTATGTTGAGTCATTCACCTTTCTTAGTATTGACTCCCTTGAGTCATTCACCTTTCTTAGTATTGACTCCCTTGAGTCATTCACCTTTCTTAGTATTGACTCTCTTTTATTGACTGCGAATAATGAACAGAAGTGAACAGCAAAGAAAAAAAAGAGTAACTGTCCTGAAAAATGCTGGGATCTCTGATTCATTTATTCAGTTGATTCATTCCTTAATGTACTATTCACATACATTAATTCATTCATTTATTCTCTCAGTCTTTTTCTCAAGTCTTTCATCACGAAACAATGAAAAACATTCCTTACTCTGATCTGCCATGGGTCATTTGCACAAATGCTGCCACAAGCCTCACACCCTGGCTGTCCTCCAAGACTTCAGCTCTGCCTGCTCCTTCCCTTTCCCTCTGAGTATCATGTTGACTGTTTGGTGCAGTTTAACCACCTTCATCCCTTGCATAAGAGCAAAACTTACTAACATTATCTTGTTCAACATCTTCAAGGCCTGATTCCTCAGTCTGAGCAGGTTTTACAGCTTCAATTAATGGCGTTTACAGTAAACACCACTCGCTCATATGCTTTTGATATCACTTGTTCAAAACTGGTGAAGGCTGATTTAATTTCATTACTCCCTCTCAAAAAAAAAAAAAAAATCTGATAATTACAAGAACATCATGCATGAAAGCAACAGGCAGTTCAATAGTTAAATACAGACATACAAGGGGACTCACATTGGCATAGAACTCATCATGTTCCGCCGACAGTACCACTTCCTGCAGATCCTTAGTGATGCCCGGAACATTGGCCAGACTGATGCGGTTGTTATTGATGCCCAACAGTTCGTGCACCATTGCTTGGTACGTCCACTGTCGCATGCACAGAAATAAAAAATTATTATTTTCTTGTTGATTACATTTTACTTCTTTAACATAACAATTCTGAAAGTAAACAAATGCAATAAATACGTATGTTTACAACTACACAACTGTAATAAAAATGTACCTTTTTTCTCTCATGCTCTGAATTCTGCTGTCTCATCTTCTCTGCATCCCCCGAAGTTGGAGTGTGGCTGCCCACGTGGCTGGGTAATCAAAAACGGTCACATACGTAATCTTCTCATCCCCAGCTGATGCATTTGTACGATAGTGTTCAAGTGCTTCAGCTGTTCGGATGATGCCTGGAGTCTTTTAGCCAGGGTACGACAACAAGAACAACAACAACAATATCCTCTCTGCCATCCCAAAGGCATAATTCTTCCACATCTCATTCTGGCTCTTCAGACACATTCACCTTTGGCTGTATCCTGTTGCAGGCCCAGCATCAGCAGTCCACAGGAAGCAGTCAATATCAAGCTGCCATGAGGCAGGCAACTCATCAGAGGAGACACTGCAGTGCCGCCAAGTCACTTTGGTGGCGTCCAGTGCTGCCTGTTCTGATGTGCATACGCAGCACACTACCCACAAAGACCCCAACTGATGGCTTAGTTGTGGGGCCAGCTTGTAAAGGTGGACCCTAAGAGGGCACCATTACATCTATTCAACGACAGTCCCCAGGAACTTACAAGCAGCAATGACCTTGATATTAACTAACTACTACCACAAATCTGGAGAAATCAAACTTGAGGTCACCCAACAGCAGGGCACTGCAAGTCCTTTTTAACTAACCAATGTATAGGGTGCAAGTTTACATGTATATGCCTTGATGAGACACTTATTTTGGTTTCTTTGCTGTCCATAACTCATCTATATGTGTTAATCTCAATTTATGTTCATATATTTTTCATTTGTATGTAAGCTGACATTTTCCTTTGATGCTTATGATAACTCTAAGGGGGTTTTCATATACATTTATGCTGACATTTTCCTTTGTTGTTGTAAAGCATCCTACACCGGACAATCATTTTGAATATGGCACATCATTAATTTGTCTTTCTTTATCATATAATTTACATCCAAACATATGGACTGAAACAAACTCATACACATATACATAATTTGATGGAATAAAAAAAATTCCATTGTCATTCTGATAATGGCACAGCAAAGATTTACAAAGAAAAAAAAAAAAGTATGATACGTATACAAATGTACCCACTTAAACTCTCACCTCATTGGTTTACACTCTCACCTCACATGTTTAAAGAACACACACAACACACCTGGTTGAGAAGGGGAGTCACAGCATCGTCCCTTCTGTCCAGGATGAGCAGCACAGGGGCCACGTCCGTTTTACGGAACTCAAAGAGAGCGGCTTCCTTGTTGATCACTTGCTGCAAACACAAAACTTCCCTTGTCACAATACAGCAACAGACAGAAAGAAGAATGGAAACAAGCAAGGGTGGAAGGGAAGATGGGAACAGGAACCACACAAGGAAAGGAAAAGAAACGGAAAAATGGATGGAAAGAAGAAGGACAGAAAGAAGGAAGGCAAGAAGGAAAGGCTGGAAGAAAGGAAAGCGGGAAGAGAGGCATGAAGGCCAAAACGAAGGGTGGAAGGAAGGATGAAATCAACAAAATGGAAAAGACAGATTCAAGAAATGGAGAAAACAAGCATGGAACGAAGGAAGTGAAAAGAGAAGGAGGGTAAAACAAGGCAGATTAAGATTAAGATTAAGATTAAAATTATAGTAAAACAAGGCAGAAAAAAAACAAACAAACAAAGAGATGATGGCAGGAGTGGAGGAAGGAAAGTAAGACAGAAGGAAGAAGGATTGAAGGGAGGCAGGAGGGAGGCAGGAGACAAGGAGAGGTGGGGGGGGGGGGGGGGGGGGGGGGGGGGGGGGGGGGGGAGGCAAGACGGAGGAAAGAAAGGAAGAAAAACCGGAAGGGAAGAAGGAAAGAAGGTAGTAAAGGATTGCAACAAGCTATGCAGTAAGAAAGGAAAGAAGGGGTAGAAAAAGTGAAAGGAGGAAGGAAGGAAGGCAAGAGGAAAGAAGAATGGAGGGAAAGACTTGAGGAAAACAAGGATAGAAGGTAGGTAGGAATGAAGAAAGGAAGGGAAACAGGAAGGAAGGAATGGGTGAGGTACGGACTGAAGGAAGGTAGGAAGAAACAAAGGAAGAGAAAAGTGAATAAATGAAGGAACGAAGGCAGCAGAAAACAAGACTGGACAATGGCCAGGTAGGAAGGAAGAAACACTCAAACTAAAAGGCAGGAATGGAGGCAAAGAGCATTGAAGGAAGAAAGGAAGAGAGGGATGCAAGATAAAAGGGAGGGACGAAGGGGGATAAGTAAGACAGACAGGAAGAAACAAAGGAAGCAACAACGGAGGAATAAAGGCAGAAGGAAGAAAGGCTACAAAGACAGGAAAGAAAAGAAAGAATGGGGGAAAAAATGCACTTGAAAGAAGAAAAGCGGAAAGAAAGGAAAGAACAAAAAGTGAGCAATGGAAAGAAAAAAAGAAAGAAAAGAATGAACTAAAGAAGAAAAAACAGAGAAAGGAAACAAACATATGAATAATGAAATAAAACAAAAAAAAAGTAATTATTCAGTATGAAACTGAAAACAAGAGACGAACAAAAGCAAAAAAAAAAAGAAAAGAAACAAAAAAGGAACAAACAAAAGACTGACAGAAAAAAAAATCCAAAGAAGGCAAAACAAATTTTTTTAAGAAACAAGAAAGAAACAGAAAAGACAGAAAGAAATAAAATCCAAACAAAGCGTACAAAAAAAGAAACAAGAAAGAAACCAACAAAAAAGACAAACGAACAGAAGTGAAAATCCAAAGAATCATCTCTTTTCGCCCACAGTCCTCAGTCATCACATTGTGACCACATTCTAAGGCGCCGTACCCGCACACTTTCTGCCAGCTTGCGGGCCATTTCCGACGAGTTCTGATAGCGGATCATGGGGCATTTCTTCAGCGACAGCAGCACACCGATGTCAGGCCCTGAACAGTCCGTGACAGATGGGCTGGAACCCAACCAAGGTTCTGTCGAGCAGAAAGTCATCAGGGATTAGATGCGGACAGGTAGTCGGTCAGTCTCACAGAAAGACACAAGAGAAACAGAAACAGGCATGGAGAGATGAAGAGAAAGAGTCTTTTACACGATGGCAGCAGAATAAACACAAGCGTTATATCTTTCCCTGTGACAAAGATATAAAAACAGAGGAAGGGTATACAAACAGCCAGACAGGCAGACAGACACAAAGACAAACTGACATGGAATGAATAAATACAAGAACAGACAGCGATAGATCAACAGTTTCTCTTTATAACGGGAGTTGAAAGAAAGTTTCGTAATAACTAGTGCAGTGGATAGAGATAGACAGATCCACATTGTATTCATTTTAATCCAGCAAATGATTACTGATCAATATATAAGCAGTTAACCTGTTACAGCAGTGACTGGTGTGAGTGAATCCAGATTGTACTCATTTTAATCCAATGAATGATTACTCATCGATCTATAAGCAGATAACCTGTTACAGCAGTGACGTGGTACTCAGAAAGAGAACAGTAGGTCATCAAAAAAAAAAGCCTTTTGTGGAAGAGGACCATTTCTGAGATATATATCAACAGAAAAAATATGCCGGAAAAACAACACGCGAAACAAAGAATGTCTCCAAGGGACGAAAATCTAGTACATCGAAACTGAGGTCATCGAAACTGAGGTCACCATGAGAGAGCAGGGCATGAAGGGCCACAGAATTTGAGACTTTTTTATGCTGATCAATGAGAATGAGGATGGTGAAGATGATGCTACAGATTTCCATTGACTGCATGACAGGGCTGTACTCTACGGTTTCCTTTCATAATATATCTTGGCGTCAACCAGGCCCAAGAGATACAGACACCTGTAGTGTTGGTCAGGAAATTTGACCTACACTTTCGGAGACTCTGGGTAGGAGCCAGTCAGGAGAAAAATTCCACGACTGATGAGAGTCAAATCCATGTCCTCCCAGCCAGGAGTCTGCGATGCTAACCGTTTCGCCACAGTGGCTGTTGGGATGAAGTATTTCTTTGCAGGTAATCTACTTTAGAAACATGAAAAATGAGTCAGTAAAACAAGTCTTGAGAGGAAGCAAATCTTTACTGGAAGGTTTCCCTGCATTTAATTATATCATAAATATATTTTTTAAAATCTAAAGAAATTAAAACCTGACACAGCATCACACACAAAAAGGACTTACTGGAGGTGAAGGAAAGACAAACAAATATAATAATCAATTGCAGACACAGATGTCTTAAGTTTCAAAAGATTGTTTCAAGAGTGATTCCAAACCTGGATTTACAGTTAAAATCAAGGCTGCTCTAAATTTTTGAACCACTGTTCTAACATAATCAATCAACATGCTGCACCACAGACCAAAGGACAAATACCTCCCCCTACCTGGCTGCAGCCAACAATGTGTTGAGGGAGAAGAGGTGAGGGTTGACAGCAATGTAATCCCCATAGAACTCCTGTACTTCCCTCACCACCTCCTGGTCATCTGCCTCCGCTAGAACCTTAACTCCTGCTTGCTGATCACATTGCTGAAATCTGACACATACAAAAATGGAAGTCACACACACACACACACACACACACACACACACACACACACACACACACACACACCGAGACTCAGCAGTCATTAACTGTATTCTGCAAGAAAAATAATGGCAGAATGGAGCAAGATGTGGATTTCAGCAAAAAAATCAGAGATGATGCAAACATGTGCAAAAGTGAAAGATCTGAAAGTCTTATGGAACCTGGTCATTTAGTGATTCAAAAAGAAAAAGAAGGAGCAGGGGTGTTGGTGTGTTCAGCTGGACCTGTGTGTGTTCAGCTGGACTTGGACTCATATTCAGTCAGTTTATAATTGACTCAGAGCCTGACCTCTCATGAACAGAAACTGATGCTATGGGCTGTATACAGTATTATCTGCTCATGCAAAATTGTCCAGATCTACAGCCATTATTTACTGAACATGAATCCCTGTAAAGGAGAAAGAGATTACTTGGAAGTGGATGTATGTGACAGATTCTTTTGAATTCCAAGTGGCACACACAACAGATACAGAAGGACATTTGCTGTTGAATGAACACATCTTATTTCCAATACACCCAGACTGTGTACAAGTATGCATGCGTATCACGTGAGCACATATTGCACAAGTGTGTGTGTGTGTGTGTGTGTGTGTGTGTGTGTGTGTGTGTGTGTGTGTGTGTGTGTGTGTGCATGTTCTACACGTCCTAGAGTATTTTCTTTGGTATAAGGCAGGGTGAAGTTGTAGAAGGGTTAAAAGAAGTGGATGAAGATGGTTAGTTTAACTAAAGTGAATGAAGATAGCACAGCGCATCGACTGTCCTGTTGATCAAAGCAAAATGCTGCAATTCACAGTTTCAATGTCCATTCAATTATTGATGTTCCAAAAACTTAAGCAGTAAATGATTATAGTAACCTACTCACAAACAGAAAATTTGTAAAAGACCCTGGTGGTTTCAGTTTTAGTTCCATTATTGTCTCGCAGACTGCACAGGATATTTTCACTTCAGTTTCAGGGCTGTCATCAAGAAATGGGAAAAAAAAACAATGTTGCCTAAACATAATTATCTACATCAGTTCGTAACACAGATTGCTGAATTATTGACATCCTCAAAAAGATAGAACTGGGTAATACTATGGGCACCAGCTAGTCTCCTTCTTATCATCAATCACCCTTAAGATCTTTTTTTAGCCCAATTATATTCACAATCATTTATATGCAATTAGACACTGCAGAATTCACGGTGAGGGCCCACCCCATATAGCATTTAAAATTGAACTACCCAGCTGTGAGCTTAAACAGGTCAGCAGAAAATCTGGCATATCATAAATTGTTAAAAGAATAAAGAAAAAAAGTGTTGGGACTCTCTAGATAAAAGAGACAGGTCAATGGGTCATAGAAGTAGAATGGGAGACAGTGAAAGAAGAACAAAAGAGAAAACTGAAAAACAAAGAAAAGGTATAGTCAAGAGCAACAGAGAAGGGGCATAAATGAAACAGATTTTCTACTGGATACAATACAATTCATATGGAAGAAGCCCTCAGTACTCTCATGCCTTACCTGCATCCCCTCACCTCCCATCTCCACCTAAAATCCAAAAAATGCAAAGTCAACACAGCTGCTAACTGCTGACATTTATATATATATATATATATATAAACCTTTTATTGCACACACAATATATATATGCACACACAATATATATAACACCGGTAGCGTGCCCAAAATGAACACCCTGAAGAGAGCAGAGAGCTGGAAACAAGTTTTTTTAATCACATTTTTAAACTTATATATATATATATATATATATATATATATATATATATACATGTATATAACCCTTACAGCCTTGACAGATTTACAAATTCAACTAATCACTATCATGACTATGTTAAACTTACAGATGAAATACAGTCCATATTTGGGCATTCTAAGCTCTTGTGCCAGCAGCTCCACATTTTCTTTTGTTGGGCGAAGAAACGCAATGCAGTTCAAGTGTTTCATGGTCTCACGGCCAGGGGAGTCGATTCGCTCAAACAGGTATACTTCCTTCTGAAGGATTTCGGATTGTGCGTAGACCATACTAACGATGCTTGTCTGAAAACAAAAACAAAGATGCAATTTCATCAGTGTTAGAAAAAGACTGAGACTGCGTTCCATCATTGTTTCTTTCAGACCTATTTGCATGAATTTTTAAAATTTGAACAATCGTTCCACCTGATGTTAATTCACCAGATGACATTTACATGCTTAGATGACATAATTCCGTAAGTTTTCTGAGACCAGAGTCCCAGAACTGTTACGAAAGTGCCAGAAGCCTCCGTATGATTTGAAACATCGCTTCCACCATGTTCCATACATTTTGACTGGCTATATATATCATGGTTCTCAAACGTTCAACAACATTCCATGCAAACTGATCAACTTGCAATGCCACGATTCTCAAACTTTCACCTTCAGTTTCATTCAACCCTATATAATCAGGATTTGGTTATTTAAGATTTAAAATGTGAATTTCGGTGGGACTGAAGGACACAGATAAGTCAGAGGACCATATGATGATCAACTTGCAATGCCACGATTCTCAAACTTTCAGTTTCATTCAACAACCTATATAATCAGGATTTGGTTATTTAGATTTATAAATGTGAATTTCAGAGGGACTGAAGGACACAGATAAGTTAGAGGGCAACAGCAACAGTCATATGAAGTTTCAATGGTGAATCTTCTGCTGAGAGTACTAAGAGTTAAGACCAGTTTAAACCTGTTACCGCAGTCAATCTTTCCTCTGTCTGAAGTGGTTCCGTTAGAGATTCTAACCAACTCTCGTAAATCACCTTAGTCTATGTTATGTGTACACTAACGTATGTCTTGAAAGAAAATGTGCTTCATCAACAATTCAATCAGAGCTGCATCACATATCATCTCTTCTCTTCCAGTCTACGGCTGACATTTACACTAATGAAAGTGACACAACCACACTGAAGCCAAGTATGATCCTGAAATATTTTTCATGCAAAAATAACCAAATTAAAGGTCAGTACACTCACTCTAGAATGAATAATCCTAAAAGTAACTGAAAAATCCTAACTTATTAATCACTAAATCAGGATTGAAGTGACTTGACTGAATCAATGAACAATGTAAGAAAAATCTGTTTGAAAAGAAAATAATCTAATAAATCTTTGAATTTTTTTTTTTTTTACTCTACTGCCAATGACAAGTTCTTTGAGAAAACTATATTTCAGTGTGGGACAACTGAAACAAATGTCAAAATGCATTGGGGCTGACCTGGGCAAAGTTCGGTTTAATAATTGTCATGTGTTACCTACCCAGTTTCAGGCTAACCCTGAAATTTTAGTGCCTTAATATTGTCTACAAGTACATGTTTAAGAATTAATTTCATTCGGTGAACTCACCCATTCTTTGAATTCGTAAATTTTCATGAATGTGATCCATCTTTCGGTGTGAATGTGTTGAATTGATGCCTATTTGTGTGCGTATTTGCCCTTAGTAGAACATTCAGAATGCTGTTTAATCAAATTCACTCTGATCTCTGACATGAGAAAAGAAAAGAGGACGGAAAGAAAAAGAACGGCAAAATGAAAACACATCCTTAAATCTGTACACACGACAGAGTTATCACAATGATCATGATCAATAATTACCGTGACATATTCTATCTGGTACTTACAGTTTCTTTATCCATCAAAAGTACTTTCATTCCACCTCCACATCCTTCAATCATTTTACTAACGTACTGTTTAACAGCTAATATGACATTCATCTTGTTCGGTTGAGAATTTGCTTGCCAGTAACTGAGTGTGATGTTTTTTTTTTCTGCAACCGGAAGAGGTTTGGTTCTAGCACGGCTATACGATTATATTCGTAGAGGCTATGTATTTTAAATGACTGTGCATATAAAATGTCTGCTTCTTTTGTCATCCTCATCGGCGTCGTCGTCATATTCTCCTTCTGAAAATCTCATCTTTCTTTTCCAAAAATGATTTCAACAACACACACACACACACACACACACACACGCGCGCGCGCGCGCGCGCGCGCGCGCGCGCGCGCGCGCACGCACGCACGCACGCACTGCCCACGCACGCATGTACGTGCGCGCGCACACACCTACACACACACACACACACACACACACACACACACACACACACACACACATATATACACACACATGTGCGGGCGAACTCGCAACACGCACGCTCGTGGGCACACACACACACACACACACACACACGCGCGCGCGCGCGCGCGCGCTCTCTCGCACACACACACACACACACACACACACACACACACACACACACACACACACACATATATACACACGCACACATGTGCGGGCGAACTCGCACACACGCACGCTCGTGGCACGCACACACACACACACACACACACACACACACACACACACACACACACACACACACACACACACACACACACAGAGAGAGAGAGAGAGAGAGAGAGAGAGAGAGAGAGAGAGAGAGAGAGAGAGAGGATTCCTATATAAAACTGACCACAAAAAAAAACATAACAAAACAAAACAAAAAACATATGCAGCTCATAAAAATCTGTTTAAACCACACCAAAGATCATCGCATTCACGTCTATCAAACAATCCAGACCACTTGCCATGTTTTTTGTTTTGTTTTTTTTTTGTTTTTTGTTTGTTTTTGTTTGTTTGTTTGTGTTTTGTTTTTTGTTTTTTGTTTTTCTGATTAGCCTGATTAAAGCTATGAGTCATTGTGTCCGTATTCATTCTGTTGACTGTCAATGCAGCTTTGAAAAACCAATCAATCACAACTTCCAAAATTTGACAATAACCATGGAAAGGCATTATTCCCTCTGCCTCTTCCTTCAAACGTTTGGAAGGTGACGAGCTACAGTTGACACATTCATTTTGTCAAACCGTTGATTTCTTTTTCATGCAGAGGAATCACCACATGAAGGTAACACAGTAGCTTATAAGAACCACTAGTGTCTGTCCAAGGCACCGTTTTTTTTTCACTGGCGGCCTCAGCTCAGGATATGTCCGTGATTGTGAAAGTACCAAACATTTCTTTCCGGGACTGTGAAGATGCAAAGATGCTGGCCATAAAGATGAGGTCAGGAGCATTTGTATTAAAACTTATGGGCACGCAGCTCCATCATGTTGTTCAGACAGTCCTCTGTAGGATTTCTCCCTTGTTCACAGACAAATCTTGATCCTTTCCCATGGCTCTGAATGTCCGTCTGTTCACTTCACTTGGTGCGTTCGTGCCTGGCATAACCAAGAGGGCTTCAAGAGAGACATGCAGTTAGTGACCTTACAACATGGACAGCTTCGCCTTGGACAAGCTCTTGAAGTAGGCCTACATAGCAATATGATAAATGGGTACGTTACCCTTCGCTTTGAATTCACAAGCAAGTCACGTTTTGCGATTGCGTACTTAATCTAGAATAGTTGAAGTCAGACTCGTATGAAGCGCACAGATCGTTTACTGCTCGAAGTCATATAATAATGAACAAGTAGGGTAATTCTTTCTCCTATATGAAATTAATTACGCGCCCTTCACTCAAAACAAATGCTGCTTATGACACCAAAATGTCAAACAGAAATGTCAACACAGAGCACACAAAACAAACAAGTAGAGACACCGCCCCCTCCCCCCCCCCCCCCCCCCCCCCTCCAAAAATAAAGGATGTTTCAAGCTTGCCGTTATGCGCTGTCACTGACACATATACACAGCGATAACAGGTGGAGAAATGAACGAACACAACTCACATTTATTCAAGACTGATGCAGCCTTTTTGATCTTGAATATTATCAAACAAACACTGTGACGAACAGTAACAAATTGGGGCCTACAGGTAACCTCAGTTTCGTTGGTATGAAAGAAAAAGCTGAATTAGACAGGGAATAGATAGATTGTAGATACACACGTGCGAGCGCGTGTGTGTGTGTGTGAGTGGGGAGAGGTTGGGTGTGGGTGTCGGTGTGGGGGTGTGTGTGTGTGTGAGAGAGAGAGAGAGAGAGAGAGAGAGAGAGAGAGAGAGAGGGAGAGAGAGAGAGAGAGAGAGAGCAATTTAGTAGTGGGAGAAAACAAGTGTAGGCTTACGATTCCTTCGTTCATTACATTAATAACTTGACAAAGATTCAAAGAGAAACGGAGGGGTGGGGGTGGGAGAGAGAGAGAGCAAGGGAAGAAAAAAAAGGGATGAAAAAATCAAGGCAATAGATTATAAATAGTAAACCCTTCATTAGCAGCGTAAGGGGACTATAGCAATCCATCTCAAAAGCAGAACTATTCATATGTTACATGCTCCGAGGCTTGTCGTCCGCTGATTCGAACTCGTCAGCGAGACACGGCTGATTGTATTTGTGCTCCCTTGGCATCAAATGGAGATGTATAATTGTGTCTGTGCTCCCAATAGGCATCAAATGGAGATATACCAGTCTACCAGTCTGTGGTATTCTCACCACAAAGGGCCAAACAAACAGAATCCAACAACGCCTCAAAGCAGCCAGATAAGGGTAGAAAAAGGTAAAACAAAAGAAGAAAGTGCTCTAAGGAAATAAATTGCCGAAAAACTAAAATTATTAGAGAGAGAGAGAGAGAGAGAGAGAGAGAGAGAGAGAGAGAGAGAGAGAGAGAGAGAGAGACAGACAGACAGACAAAGAGAGTGGTAGCAGTAGCAGCAGCTGCAACAGCAACCCTCTGTGTGTGTGTGTGTGTGTGTGTGTGTGTGCTGAGGTTTAAATTGAGTGTTGACTATGATCAGAGGATTTTAGGACAGGTACGTCTCTTTGATCCTGCACGTATCTTTTCAGATGCTTAAAAAATGTTTAATCAATAAGGCTGACTGATAAAAGTCTGTTAGCGACTGCATAGTCGAACGCAAAGTGACTGCGCCGTTTTTGACAAAATTGTCTGTCTCTGTCTTACGGCAAGTGAACAAATTTCGGGGATTGTCGACACAACATTCAACGATGATTGTCTACGTTTTCAACCTTGATTCAAAGCATGTAACTGCATCAATATAGGTGCAAAGTGGGGAACAATTTACAGTCGAACTGACTGCATTCCCATGTAATCACCCAGCTTGTTAGTTGAGCGAACGTACATGATCAATCTGTACAAGGCCAGTTTCGTGATATTTCCAATCTTTCTTTTCTATTTTGAGATGAATAATTAATTATACACCATTGCTTGTGAAAATCTCAAAAAGGAATTTGCTAGCTTTTAGAAAAATACAAACAAGGTATTTTAATAATCAAATGAATGTTTTGTTGTTATTATTCAATAAAGATATACTGGCATTTGTAAATTATTTTGTAAAGACAAAATTACAGGAGCGCGAAAGAACAAAAATGGCGACTCCTCAGCCTCCAGAACAACCCTGGTACATCTCTCTTTTGGGGCTTGCGGAAAATTTCAGGACGTCTAATCCTCCAAACATACGTTTATGCATTCATTGTCTACAGTCAATTTTCAATTTTAGTCCACCTCCTCATATTGAAGCCAGGACACATCTGCAGCTGGGAAATATTTTAATGACCCATACCAAAAACATCGATCTTGCAAGATCTCTCACCTGGAAAAGGCGGTAGGTTTGATGAAGTTCACTTTTATTCTGTTCTGTTTCCTTTTTTCAATTTTGTTGTCGGGTCACAATTGGCTGATAAAACGTGACAGCACAGAAACCCCATATCTACTGTCAAATGCGTGGAATGTTTTACTTAAATTTCTCTTTCCTTCCTGGAGTCGGCTGCAAATCTGTGTGTTTACAAACTGACAAAGTATGCAAAATACACATGTTATCGTTATTTTCGTGGTAGATCTTAAGTTTAATATCCGCATTTAATTGTACCATCTGTCTTCTTTCAAAGATTATAAAGATAAATATAATTCACAGAAATATAACACACACACACACACACACACACACACACACACACACACACACACGTTGCAAACATTTCACTTTATTACCAGTATGTCAAGTCTGTAGTGTTACTGAGATTGAAATCTATGCAAAAGCAAAATACAAACAAATATATTCAAAATAAGGTGCAGTGCCAGAAATCCCCATACAGTTTTAGTTGCCAAAAGAAAACAGGTAAGAGAAAATATACTCGTCCCCACAAATATCTGCTTGCAGTCCTATATTATTTAAGCAAATACTGAAATAGATGGTTTATAAGTCAGTGTAATAACATGTCAGTTGACATGATTGAATATGGCATTCTGTGCACACACATGATGGTTTGAGAACAGGAAATCAGGCTAAAGGCATATGAAAATCAGTTTTTTAACCAATTCATTTAGAATATAGATTTGAATAGAATGGTTTTCACTACATATAGGAGTGTTTGAGAAAAGAAATGGTCATGCTTTCCATACATGGACACATTCCTGTACTGAAATTCAGTTCACAAGATCAGTATGTCTCTCTTTCTCTGTCTCTCTCTGTCTGTCTGTCTCTCTTTCTCTCTTTCTCACTCACACACATACACTATACGCACACATGTACACTAAACACACACACACGCGCGCGCGCGCACACACACACACACACACACACACACACACACACACACACACACACACACACACACATCCATCATAAACAAGAAATCCAATTCCATATCGACACACTCTTACAGAAGAAAGGGGTCAAGTACACTGCCTGTATATTTTTATAAGAACATGACTCATCTGAATTAGACACCACTTTTCTGGGATTTGTTCTGAGAAAAACCAGGGGTGTGGAGTGGGGTGGGCGGGTCAGAGATTGGAGGAGTTAAAAAGTGAAAGGGGGAAAACAGTGTGATTGATCAGCACTAAAAGCTGACTGCTCAATCATTGATCAGCACTAAAAGCTGACTGCTCAGTCACCCTAGGCCTTTCATTGATACGGGAAAAATTGCTCGACGGTGAAGTGGAGAGAGCATTTTCTGCTGGTCCACATTTAGGTTAAGTTGCCCTGAACAATCAGACAGGGGGATATATCAAGCCCTGAGATGCAAATTTAGACAGATAGAAAGTAGAACAGACAAGGGGATTTTCTACATATATATATATATTTTCTTCTGACGTTTTGAACAACAACAAACAAAAACTGCATAAAACAGCATACAAATGAAATGCAGTTATTTTACATGTATGAACATGTACACGCATATCAGACACATCTGCTGTCCCAGAACTGTATTTCTTGCTGAAAAATGTGAACCCAGACGATTGTTCAATATAAGTAACAGCTGCAGATTATTTGTTACTGAAAGTGAAAAACAAACAATTGGGTACACTGTTGTTTTTTTTTTCCATTTATGGACAAACCTTACAGCATATAAAAAGTTGTAACTTGTGAATACTAGGCATATGGGTAAAACTGGCTATGGAAGAGACCAAACCAAGCACTAAGAAAATGGAGATACCTGTAATCGGAATGTGTTCAACTGATAATGAAGAAGAGAACAAATTCTACCGTGATTTCACAATGAAAAGAAGGGGGAGGGGGGAAGACAGACAGCCTTCAGGAAGTGAAATGGTGTGTGGCAGCATTGTTTACAAGAACAGAAAGGGAAAGATTGGATTTTTGTAAGATGAGAAAAAGTGTGCCTTCCATAATGTCCTAGTTTAGATATAGAAGCCTAAGTTTGTGTCAGTCTCAGTTCTCACTCATTCGTGCTCTGATGGAGGGTAATGTTTTCTATCTGTCAGAGCACCAGTCAGTGCCATTGACAGAAAAGGAGGCTTTGGAATGTTTAAACGTTCACAGTCAGTGATGATGACGATTAAAGTGTCAGAACATGCACATATTTATGCACAGCTTCACATAAATTTGTGAGAATGCAAGGTGTTCATGAAAATATTTGAAAATTTCTTTTTGTTCCTGATTTTTACTCTTCAGCTTCTGATGGAATGATTTTGGGATACACGTCTGACATGTTGGCATGCTTCCACTAATGTCAAAAGTCATGAAATTAAAAGAAAAAAAAAAACCAACAACAAAGGTATTCTAAAAGTTAACAGAAAGAATCTGCTATGACAGGAAATTATCTAGCACAGAAGCAGGCATGTGGAT
>JADBJO010000246.1:639647-679647 GCA_016801955.1 Conus betulinus | reverse complement strand
GTGGTAAAGTGTGTGGAAGTGAGAAAGTTATTATGTTTGCTGGGTTTTATTTGATATGCTTGGGTAGTTTTGATTTTAGTTTGCCTTTTTTTTTTTTTTAGTAATGGTTGTAAAGCGAGAAGCTCAGCTTTTAATAAATTGCACTTCATTATATTAGTTCTTTAAAGAAAAAAAAAACCAGCAACACTCGTCATTGTGTGTATATGTATGTATGTATGTCTGTGTGTGCGTGTGTGTGCTTGCATGTGTGTGTGTGTGTGTGTGTGTGTGTGTGTGTGTGTGTGTGTGTGTGTGTGTGTGTGTGTGTGCATGCATGCATTCTGACCTCAGTCTCAGATACAGCTGGCGAAGCCCATTTTGCGACGAGCAATTGAAGTGTCACTGCATGCTCCATACTGGCATTGTCGACTTCTCTTCCAGCTGGCTGTAAGTAGCAAGTTTTGTTTGGCCTTCACTTTTAGTCATCTTAACGGTGTTAGTGACGGTGATGTCTTCTCAATATCCGTGCCCTTGGTTTGGTTCTGTTAGGGTCACTGATATCAGCAAATTCACAGGGACTGTCACTGGATGGTTATGGTGGCGTTCTGTGGAGGGAGATCTCACTCACACTGGTTCCATGACTGATTGTTGTTGGTATGGAGCTAACTAGGTGGTGTGCAATGTATGTTGGCTTAGAACAAGCACCGCTAAGTGCTACTGAAGTGACGTGAGAATAGAGCAGTGTCTCCTCTAGTGGGGTTGCCTCCTGATGACTTGACATTGACTGCTCACTGTGGATTGCCGTTGCTGGGGCTGTGGTGGTAAGGGCCAGGCGTGGGACTGGAATGAGCGGCATGGGTACAGCACTATTGATGGGGTGTGGACAATAAGACAACAGAAATTTTTAGAAAAGGAAAAAATATTTAAGTGAATCGTGTACGTGATGTTTTATGGTATTTCACGAACTGCATGAAATACTGTTAATTTCAAATATGACTTGGGTATGTGTGGTGTATGCCTAGTTCTGTTTTGCAGCAAATTCATGCCACAGAGAAAGACATTGTGTCGGCAAAAAGCCTGCTGTCTGTGGGTGCCGATTTTGCTGCAGCAGCTCGCTCTGAGTACACACGTCTCCTTTTCATGCTGAGCAAAGGCATGGTAAGATTTGCCTGTCTGCCTGTGGATTCAGTCGTGTGTCTCGTCTTGCATGTTCAGATTCACCCATGTATTAGTTATGTGTCTCGTCTTGCATGTTCAGATTCACCTGTGTATTAGTTATGTGTCTCGTCTTGCATGTTCAGATTCACCTGTGTATTAGTTATGTGTCTCGTCTTGCATGTTCAGATTCACCTGTGTATTAGCTATGTGTCTCGTCTTGCATGTTCAGATTCACCTGTGTATTCATTATGTGTCTCGTCTTGCATGTTCAGATTCACCTGTGTCTTAGTTAGGGGGTGGTCAGATTTACCTCTGGCATTGTCCGATTTTTTCTGAGAGTATTTGTCTGGCTTTGTCAGCTTTTACTGAATGTATGTGTCCGGCATTATTACTTTTACCTGTTTATTTGTCTAGCAAGGTCAGATTTACCTGTCTGTATTTCTGCTCTTTTTTGTCTTTTATTTTCTTTTTATTGGAGAAAAAAAACAATTAGGATAGGATTTTTTTTTTTACACTGTGGTGAAGCCCTGAAATAGCCATACATGGATGGATGGGTCTGTGGCAGCACTGATGCTGTGAAGGGTGTAGTAATATTCACCTGTTGGTATAATGAGTTTGTGAAGAAAAATTTTAATGTGTAGTGGTCATATTAAGATTTACTTTTGAGTGTGATGGTTTTGTTTAGACTTTCTTGTATGCTTGATGACTTTGTTACGATTTACCTGTATGTTTGATGAATTTGTGAAGATTTATGTATTTGCGTAGTGAATTTGAAGATTTACTTAGCTGCCAACCATTTTTTTAGAAATTGCCCTGTCTTGAAAAGCTTTCATGCAGTCCCAGATGTGGTGATCAAATCCAGATTTTTCTAGAAATGGTTTAAAAATTTAGGATTTTCAGTACATTTTTTGTTGGTTAATGGATTTTGGTCAGAATAAGGTCAGAATGGTGTTTTGTGAATTTAGCAACGGCACATAGAGTAGAGTATATTTTCTTCTCAAGCCCTTCGTTCAGTGGTTAGGAAGTAGAGAGTCTGCATGCTTTTAGTGGAAAGCCAAATAGTCCCTTTTCATTTCCCAGTTCCTGAAGTTTAATGCTGGAAGTTTGGGTGGCTGTGGATATACTAGTCATGGTGAGTGGTAAATCACACTTTTGTTTGGACCTCAGGGTAATATTTGTGTCCAGTGCTTGACAAAACCTTGTTGGGAGTGTAGTAAAGTGCAGCGTCCATCTGGTTTAAGGTGTCATGTGAAGAGGAGAGCTGCCTTCCTGTTAGTTCTGTAGCACACAACTTTTTTTATCTTTGATCATTGACTGAGTGCTTCATGTCTGTGTGTGTGTGTGTGTGCATTAGTGTGTAGTTTGCACATGTTTTGTACCTCCAGTTCTTGTCAGCTGCTGAGGATTTGTCCAGGTGTATTTACATCCAGTCTCATTGTGTGACATGTAGAGTTACCTCTCGGGCCAAGCTTCTATCTTGGGTCTGTCCCATCTATCAACTTTGACAGTGATGTGTAAGAGCATGAAATGGACTGATGGAGACTGGTTGATGTATAGAAAGATGACATGATCACTGTATGAAGAGTAGGCAGGAAAACCTGATGTGGGTGGTTGTATGGTGTTTCAGCTGGCGCTGATCGAGCGTGACATGACAACAGTGCAGGAGTGCATGGGGCTAGCTAGCAATTTGATTGACACCTATGCGGACGTGGCCTCCCACAAGGAGTCCCTCAAGGTGTTCTTCTGGTGCTGCAAGTCTGCCACTACCTCATGGCTGGCAAGGTGAGGGGACTGCAAGAATGTGAACACTGTGCGCTAATGCATAGATTCAATTTTGTTTTTATATAACAAAAAAAAAAAAAAAAAAAAATCGAACACATGCCTCAACATCAGCAGTTATCAAGTAAGACTGAAGGAATAGCTGTACAGTGCATTCTCTTGTCTGCTTTATTTATAAGCAGTGTTTTGGTTGGCCAATTGTAACTAATCGGGTTGGGTTTTATTTCATTTTCTGAATGAAACATGAACTATTGTGAAGACTTGATCGCATACAAGTGATGTTAGAAGATTCTGGCCACAGTAAGTTTTTTTCCCCCACAGGGCTCTGTTGACATATTATGTTTTCTTTTGATTTGGTTATGTTGTTTTGGTTTTGAAACTGTAGCTGAAGACTAGCTGGAATTATTGCAGCCGACTGTAAGAACATATCTTTTTTTTACAGTGATTTGTTTTATTTATGTATGCTTTTTTATTTTGTTTTGATTTTGGGTGGTGGGCATCTCCAGAAAATATCTGACTTGTTTGTTCTTATTGATGAGCATTGTTGTGAGTCACAAAGACCTTTTCTTTTTGTTGTCAGGTAAAGACAGTGAAGCCTATCTTGAAGCAGCTGCAGCAGAGCATTCAGACCATCACCCAGATCCATACAGAGGATGGTGAGATGTGTGTGTGTATGTGTGTGCGACCGCGTGCACGCCCATGTTGGAATAAGCTTGACAATTGATATACATTCTAGTGCTTCAGTCTCATGTACTCCCTTAGTGCTCACAGTATATCATCACCATCCTGCACACAGCCATGCACGTATACACTCACATACACAAACGCACAGATGGCAACCCCCCACCCCTACCCCCAAAACACACACACACATGCACATACACACACACACACACACACAGCATATACCAACCATGAGCAGAAGTGGAAAGGCAACAAGTAAGTCTGGAAGCAACGCTAAAGCCAGGTAAGGCGGCGATGTTCAGACAGGGACGAGAGCAGCATTGAACATTGACAGAGATTCTGAATATCCTACATATAAAGAAGCTGGTTTGAAGTGTAGGATGCCTGATGTCTGCATGTGTGTTAGTATTATCTCTGGGTTATCTCTGAATGTGTTGTGTTTTGTCTGTGAGAGAGACTAAAAATGTGGGACTTGGGTTTTCTTACAGATGCGTTCAGTGCACACTGTCTAGGGTTTGTTAATATATACTGAAGTTTCTGTTTGATCAGTTCAAATCATGGTGTATTCTTTCTACTCTGTTGTTTCTTGTTATTGAGAACGTATTTAAAAGAATTTTGTGTGATAGCTGGAAGGCATCCATTGATTTGAAATGGAAATCTCATGCCTGCTGCATGTTTGTAAGCATGAGTGCATAGTGTTCTGACAAGTTTTATTTTTGTTCCCATTTGGAGTCTTTGTTTCAACAAGCGTTCACCTTGTGATATCTTTTGTTTTTGCATGCTGAGTTTCTTTCCCTTTTTTTTTTTTTATTCTGTAGGTATAGCATTTAGTTGTGACTTTTTTCTTGAGTGACTTCATCACAGTGATAAGAAAGAATGCTGCCCAGTGTATATCCTGTAAAGTTGGATGTTGTCTTGTCTGGAACATTGATTAGAAGCCTTTTTTCTTTTCTTTTGTTTTGTCGGTTTGTGTGTTTGGTCACGCCTTCAGATTTTCAGTAGACGTTTTATACAGTGATATACATGCGATAACTTTTCATCCAAGTACTCCAATGATGACTCGTTTCCTACTCTGACCATGTCACTTAGACTTTTATTACTTGATCTTGTCTCTGTTTCCCATCTTCTGTTTCTGTCTTCTGTCAGTTACTTTCTCTGTTTTTCCCCCCCTTCTCGTCTTTCTGTTTGCCTCCCTTTCTTGTCATCTGCACGCTCTCCCTATCCATTCTGCACCCCCCCTCCCCCCCCCCCCCCCCCCCCCCCCATCCTCCTCTCACTGCCCCTCCCCTTCTGTGTGTGTTTTAGTCTCTTTCCATTCTTCACTCTCTCACTTGCCATCTCTTTTTGTCTCTCCCATGTTTCTCAGGCCCTTTCCTCGCCTACTGTCTCACCAGTTTTCATGTCTTTTTCCAGCCTCTTTCCTTCCCACAAGTTCTTCTCCCCCCCCCCCCCCCCCCCCCCCCCCCCCCTCCCCTCTCCTCCCTTTCTCCTCATTCTCCAGCTCTTTTTCTTCTTCCTACCTCCTCTGCTCTAAGTCTTTTCTGCCTCCCTCCTCTTTCTCACTCTCTCTCTCTCTCTCTCTCTCTCTCTCTCTCTCTCTCTCTCTCTCTGTCTCCCCCCCCCCTCCCCCCATTCCTTGGTCTCTCTTTCCAGTTCAGTTGATTCCTCTTACTCTGACTAGCAGCTGCAGTCGACTGACTTCCTAAAGGTGGTTGGAAAATTCTGAAATACCAGTCTCCAGATTCTCATACTTCCCATTGTCCTTTGGTTCCAAGCATCTTTTTGAAAATCATTTTTGTTTGAGGACTGTGGGTCAGGTTTGTAATTAAAAAAGATATGTTTCTATCATAAACATTTTTTACCTGTGGGTTTTTTTTTTTTTTTTTTACTTTTGTTGTGCATGTCATTACATATTATGCATCAGGTGTCCCACTTTGCATTTTAGTTCAAACTGGCTTATCTACAGCTGCAGCAGCTGAGGGTGTTAATTGCATAGTGGGATAAGGAAGGCTTAATGTTTGCAGTTGTCAGGTGACTTCGATGATGCCTGAGGAGGCTGTATTGTTGGTAGTTGATATAGCCATGTTAACACAAGCAAAATTTTGTAGCTTTACATCTGGCTTCATGTGTGCAGATGCAAGGATGGAAATAGTTGATGTTTCTGTTTAGGGGAACTGTTGGAGTACAGATGTTATTCCTGTTGTTTGCGAGTATGGTGATTTTGGTTCGATGATCGGGAATTATTTTAGGATCCTGACTAGTCAGAGAAGAGTATGTTGGCACAAGTAATAATTTTTTTTTTCTTTATGAGCAGCTTGTAGACTTCTTTTGAGTCATTATGTGTTAAAGGAAACCCTAATTTAGTCATTTGTTGACTGTTAAGTGACTTTTATTGATCTGTCCTTGTTCATGACAGTAGCTTGTAGCATTTTCAGCCGACAAACTCCACACTTGGCTGGGTCCATAGTGACAAAAGATGCTGATCGTTTGTGATCTGGTCACACATCTCCCATCCTTGCTTCTTTCTCCTCCTTTGTTCCGTTAGTTTGAATGAATTGGTGTGTGTTGCTGTAGCATCCTTTGTGTTACTTACTTTCACTCCTTTTGGATTGATTCAGAATTCTACTCTGAAATGGACATGTGCATTAGAGAGATGATGGGCTGAGTCAGGTGATATTTTTCTCATCATTATCATTATTGCAGACAGGTATAGGAATTGTCCACCTGTCAGTGATTTTCCATCATTTCAAAAAGCGAATGTTTTTTTCTATTAGTTTTCACATTTCTTCAACAAACAACAAAACAAACACAAAAAGAAAAAAAAAAAAAAAAGAGTTTGGTTTGTGTTCATTTTGTACAACAGGAAAACCTTTTGAATTTGAAATTCTGGTTCAGGTTATTTCTATGTTAAGGATGTTCATTGTCATTTTTTAAGAATAGTGTCAAGGACTGTGCAGCATCATCTGAATAAGCTTTCAAATGTTGGTGATGATTCTGTGCTGAAGAAACAGACATTGGAGAATTGAGTGTCAGTTTTCCTATCCATGAAGAAGGAACAAAAATGTACTTCTAGAATACAAGTGAGTGGGTATCTTGATATGGAAAATATTACGATACTCGGTCTTGCACCTTGTGTTTTATTGCAATTCAAAGAATCTCACTTAGTAGACGAAAGTCGACTAAAATGCTGACAGGTATAACAGTGAAGCGTTTCATGCACTTTTAATGCTCACGTCTTAATCCGCACCTCCAGTCCTGTCTCACATCATATCCACCTTCATCACCATTCAAACTGTTACTTTCCCCCTTCTGAATCTTTGCAAAGTTATCTTACTGATGGAGGAATTGTTTGCTACACGTTTTTCCTCAAGACTTGTGTTTGTGTTTTTGTCTTTTTTTTTGGTTGGTTTATGATGAAGACTCTTAACTTCCATTCACCTTGAACTTGCCTCAGATTGCCTAGATTTTGTAAATTTTCAAAACATTTCCAAGGGAGCGTGTTCATAGAATTTCCTTCTTTTCTAGTTCTTTCCCAGCAGTCAGTTCTCAAGCCTGTATTAAGGTTATCTGACTCAGGAAGCTTTCCTTCTGTGAGTCTTGCTTTCAGACAGTCTCACTGGGTACAGAGAATATTTCTTATCATGGTCATGGATTCAATGACCTCAAATGTCTTGTCAGCATTCCTATCATGAGATTTGTCTGTAGACTGCCTTGAAAGAATGTAGAAAAGTTATGTGATGGGGTTAGAATTTACCTCAGATTTTTTCCCTGTGTACTGTTGATTTTTTATGTATTTTCAACAGACAACATAGCCCATCTTGATTTAGAGACAGTAGATTTTTTTTTAAAAGGGGGCGTTGAAACCTGCTGACCATTATATATTTATGTATTTACTTACTTCTATTTAGCATGCTTCATTCTTTTAAATTTTTTTTGAAGAAATCTTTGTTTCTGCTTTTGTCATGATTATGATTTTTTTTTCAGTGTCATATGTGACTTTATTATAATTTCTAGGGGGAGAAACACTGTTCGAAGAGGGTGAGTCAAGTAGTTTGACTTGGAGTCGGCAACATATATTTTTTCCCTCTCGCAATTTTCTTCTTTGTTTTGGTGGAAATTGTATTGGAGTATGTTTCGTGCCCTGTTTGTGTTTACTGTTTCTGACTGAAAATAGCTCCAGTGAAAGAAGAAAAAAAAAAAACAAGATGAAGCAAACAAAACTTAGTGTATCTTCATCTTTTGTTAATCTGGACAAATGTTATGTGTAAAACATCAGTTGTGTGAAAATGTTTTTTTTTTTTGCGTTTTGCTTATATTGTGTGAGTGTGTGTGTGTGTGAAACATCACCAAAGGCATTTGAAGAGAGGGTAGAGCTCTTTAGTGGATTACCCTTCATCGGCGTGTTAACATTTGGGTAACTACAGACTGGGGTTGGTTGCTTTTTAACTAGTACCTCCGTGCAAGTTTTTTCCCCATCATTATTTATGGAGTATTTTCTGTAGATTGGTAAATATGAATGCCCCCATCTTCTCCCGTATTTGACATAAAAATGTCGAAGTTTAATCAGTAAGATATTGATGTGTAATGGATATGAAAGCCTAAGTGCTCATTTTTCAGAAAGTTGTTTATATGGAGGGAGCAAAATAGTGCTCATTTTCATTGTAGAGAAAACAGAAATTGGTCATTTAAGAAATAGTTTTAGATTTTAAGGAGAAGAATGAAACATTGCTCACAGTTCCCCTAGAATTCCCCTAGAATGTCAGTTGACTTTAGGCTGTAATTATCTGGTTTAGTTTCATATGACAGGTTTCCACAGCGTCATAGATGAAGCTAGCAGAAGCAATCCTATTCAAAAGGCATACAAAGTAAGGCGGGAAGAAAAAGCAAAAAGTATGTGTGTTTTATCAATTCAAACTTTACAAACTTATTAAAATAAACCAGTTGCTCACACCACAGATCATTTTTGTTGTTAGCTTAATAGTAAAACCACAGTTGCTCACACCACAGATCACTTTTTGTTGTTAGCTTAATTCATACCACACCATCCTCTTAAGAACTTTCCCCTATCCTTTTTTCTCCTTTCTGACCTCTCCCTCCCTCACCCCCCCCCCCCCCCCCCCCCCCCCCCCCCCCCCCCCCTCCTCCCCCATCACTCCCCCTCCCCCCCCCCCATGTTTTTTTTTTTTTTTTTCTTTTTTTTTTTTTTCACTGTTCTTCTGTTGAGTAGGGTTTCATCTCTTCAAAGACATGTATCTTAGGAGCATTTTTCCTCTTGGGCTGATCTATATTTACTTTCCGATTTAAAATTTCCTCTTGGTAAAACCCTGCTTTGAAGAGTTTGCAGAGGTCTTTATTTAGAGGTACCAGTATACATCATCACTGTGGTACCAGTATACAACATCACTGTGATGTATTAATCTGTTCTTAGGTGTGATTATTATGCTTTAATTGTTTATGTTTGTCTTGGCACAGAAAATGAGATGCAGTTAGTATGCATAACGTTAGTTTCAGAGGACAAGAGAGGTTTGCACCTGTTAACCGATGGTCATGCTAATCAGACCCAAGAAGTGTATGCCAAGTTAAAAGAAGGATATGTTTAATGCTGAACAGCTGGTCAGGCAAGCTGATTACAGTATCCATTCATCTGACCTGTATTTTTGAAAGCTGTATAAAGGCCATGTGTGAAAGAATTTTTAGAAAATTGCAATGTGAAAGACAGTCACTAAAGTAACAGTTACAGTTATTCCACATACAAAGGACAGAGCTGTGCATACCACATTGAAGTGCACAGCTTCTGCTCTGCTTACAACAATAACCACAGGTGTGGAGTTTGACTGGCACTGTGGCAGTACATCTCTCCAGGATAACAACAGCACTTACTATTTTCAAGACTTGAATTTTCTCTGTACAGCATTCATATTAAATGAGATTGCTATTTGTTGACCAGCTTAGCAAGACCTCTTGTTTACTCTTAGAGAAGCCATGATTGTAATCTTTAAGATCGAAAAAAAATGATAACAATGATAAAATGCAATGCAGCTGTCATTTTGAAAGGAACTATTAAGAAAGACAGGAAAATTCTGCTATCATAATGTCTGACTGTTGATATTCTCAGGAAAGAACCAATCAAAAAAGGGAAAACAGTTTTGCCATCCTAGAGTCTTGGTTGTTAGTATTGTCAGGAAGCAAGCCGTGTTTACTGAAGAGGTGAGAAAACATTGTTTTTCATCTTTGTGATACATAGTTTGGTTATAGGACAGTTTTCTTGCCCAGGACTAACCATTTTACTTGTATGCAGAAGTGGATGCTAAAATGGTCGTACTGACCGGCAAGACTTTCCATAGGGAAAAAAGGTGGCTTTGTCAAGGATGCAAAATGTGTTGGCACAAATCAGGTCAGTGTGTTATTAGATCAAAACTTCTGGAAGTGGGCTTCACTGCAGCTGTTATAATATGTTTCAAAGAAATGCATGGGGAGGAGTAGGATGATCAACAAGTTATCAGTGCATGTGTGAGTTCATCATGTATGCATTATGAGCATTATAAGCACATCTGAACATTATTAAGACAGACTAAAGTTTAGTAGGCTTGATATGTGTTTTTAATGTTGTCACCAGTGTGCATGTATTTCAGACATGTTGTAAACCTCGCCTTCAAAGTTTGTATATGTGGTAGTGGTTATCTTTCCATTGTGCACGTTTTTATTCGTGTAGTGTTCATCTGTGTACATCGATGTATGTTTGCTTACTAACTTGACATTTCACCTTTTTATTTGCGCTGGCTTTTCATGTGATACATTATGTTATTAGCACAATGGCCAAAGTTATAATTTCGGCTGTCAGGGTTTTCACAGATCTGGTTTATTATTTCTCAACCTTGATTTTGTTGATACACAGCAGAAAAATGCTTTTTTTTTTTTTTTTTTTTTTTTTTTTTTTTTTTTTTTTTTTTTTTTTAAATTTTGGTTTCCCATTACATTGTTTTGGGGGGCTTGTTGAATTTGTTTCAGAAATTTTATGCAGTATTTTACTTTTGAAAAGAGAAAAGATTGTCTTTTTCGTGGATTCATTCTCTTTTTTTTCATTTTCTTTTCTTTTCTTTAAGGTCTGAGTGGAACTCTGTCTGTTGCTCTTTCTCATTATTCATTTATTCGTTGATTCTTTCATTTGATAACTAAGCACTGGAGTCATCACATAATGTACTCAGATTGGCAGATACTGACTTGCAGGTGTCTTTCTGTTGTTGTTATTAAGAGGTGTTGAATGCTGGACTGTAATATGCAGAATGGTAAATAGTGAAAGCTGCATTGGAGACTAGTATGGATCTGTGTTTTTCTATGATTTGCATCAGATTTAACACTGCTTTTTACAAGATGGTGATTCAGGCTGGTTGCATCTAATGTGGAAGTTTGTGCATCCAAGCATATATGTGTTGCGCATTCAAGTATGCACTCATGTGTGGGTGTGCATGTTGTTCAAATGATTGAACGTAATTATGGATAGAGTTGAATGCTATGTTCAATGTTGCTTCAGTTAGTGGTAAATGTGATTGGTTTGCAAAGACAGCATGTAGTTGCAGTAGTTGTATGTATGCAAAGAGAAAAGTGTAGATGTGCTGCATTATAAAGTGACTCTTGAAGACTTAATTGCGTCTGTTGAGCAGCTTTTCATTGAAAACAAGCAACAAATAAACTAGGAACAAAAATATATCCCCACACCCCCACCCACACCCTCAGTCATGGAAGTTAGCGTAGAGTACAGCCTTGTAATGCAGTCTCACACCCAAATGAAATTTCACAGCATAATCATCTTCATCGTCATGAATACTGAAAAAAAAAAAAAAAAAAAAAAAGTACCTGGTCCTTCATGCTGTACTCTCATAGAGACCTCAGTTTTGATTTCCTCTCCAGTGTCTGTGCCGTTGTGAGGATCTCTATCAGGGTCACTGAGATCTGTCAGTTCTTGGGGATGGTCATTGGGATGGGTCTGGTGGCAGGCTTTGCAACAAAACATTACTGTAGTCAGTAGGAAGCTAAATAGGTATTGTACTGCATATGTTGGATCAGAATAGGCATCAAGGTACACTCTGTAACTGAACAATAACTGTGGTCAGTAGGGGGCTAAATAGGTATTTGTCCTGCATATGTTGAATGGGAACTGGCACCACTGAACACCACAGAAGTGACTTGGCAGTAATGCAGTGTCTCCTCTGGTGGGTAGCCTCATGACGGCTTGACATTGACTGCTCCCTGTGCAGGACAAACTAGGCTGTGGCTGTAGCCAGGGAGCCAGAATGAGTAGTGTGAATGCAGCACCTGTAGGATGGCATGGAAGATGAGACATTCAAAAAAAAAAAAGTAAAAAAAAAAAAAAATGCTCTCTCTCTGCAACTTGCTATTTATCCTGTCTGTTACTTGCAGTTGGGTACTTACGTTTGGCTGTTAAATCGTTTTTTTAAAAAAAATTGTAATGAGTGGTTTGGTATGGTCATTATTCAGTCCTGTCAGTAGATCAAGTTTTTAACTTTTTTTTTTTTTTTTAACGTCCTACTCCAACACCATCATTTTATCCTGAGAGAATGTTTTGAAGGGGTCATTTTCCTGTGTACTTAATTCCATTAGCGATCGACCAGTTGAAGACATTGTAAATTCTGTGAAGACAACTTCTGCAGCAAAGTGTTTTATTTCACTAGAAAACCCAAACATTCCTATACTGATCTCATCAACAGCAGAAAAAAAAAATCAGTTAGCTTATTTGTCAAGTTGGTGCAAGCTTTTGATACAGTTCAAAATTTAAAGATCAAAAGGTCAAAGGCTAGAGACCTAGCGTGGTATTTTTATCAGACAGCATAAATGCGCAAAAGGTCTGAAGAATGCTTTGACACTTCACACTCAAAGGCCAGCAGCTCCTTTCCGCTTCACAGACAGGTTCATTATTCTGGCTCACCAGATTCTTGTCTGCTACTGATGCTGCTGGGAACATTCCTGGTCTGTGCAAAACAGTGCTTTAAGTCAGGAATGGCTTAGAAACATGGCTTCTGGCTTAGAAACATGGCTTCTGGCTTAGAAACATGGCTTCTGGCTTAGAAACATGGCTTCTGGGTGGTACTGCCTCTTTAACATGTCTGTTCAGAGTGACATCAAAGACGGCAGTTTCCCAGACATGATTTTCTGTGTTATCGTTTTAAATTAAAAACATTACAGGAATTTGTTGAGATGTACAAATATATGTTTTTTTTTATGTCTTAGTGAAATTTAACACTTTTTTTCTGGTTTGTTGTGGATGGTGTTAGTTCTGTTGAACAGTGTTTTAGACAGTTTATTTGGACTTCTGTTATGGACTTAACTATCAAACTTGCAACAAAAAAAAAGGGAAAGACGGAGGGGGGGGGGGGGAGGGGGGTGTCGAAAGAGGAATTGTTGACTGAACCACAAACCTCTACCTAAGACAACCAATGTTAGGTAGGCACTCAAGGTCTGACTAGCGCATTGGGCTATTGCATAGGTCAGACATCAGCCAAGTCGCAGCCACAAGACCCTGGTATTCAATTCTTTCATCTTAGTTGTTTGTTCATTTATCTATCAGCTTAAAATCATGTGTAGTGTGGTCTCAAAACTTACCTGATGTGGTGTGTAGCGTGTGTGGTCTAGTCCGCACGCAGTGACGCCTCTTTGATGAACTGAAACTGAAACAAACCTCTAATTTGGACTTGTGAGTTTATCTTGTATTGATCATCACAACGTGTGACTGCGATATCCCATTTGTCAGTTTATCTTGTATTGATCATCACAGCATGTGACTGCGATATCCCATTTGTTACTCTATCTTGTATTGATCATCACAGTGTGTGACTGCCATATCCCATTTCTCCTCTGAACATAGCAGACATGTCTGAGGCAGGTGACAGCATAGGTGTTTGTTTTTCAGAATCACCAGTGGTCAGTAGTAACCCGGTGGATCAGTTCCAGTGGCTGCCCAAAGAACACATGTGTGTTCTGGTCTATCTGGTGAGTGTTCTTATGTGTGTGTTTTGGTTGCTCTAGCGAACTTTGACATTGGTTCTGGTCTGGCTGAAGAGTGCCAACATGTGTTTTTGGTGGATCAGATGAATGTTGACATGTGTGTTCTGATCTTTGTGTGTGTTGACATGTGTGTTTGATCTTTGTGTGTGTTGACATGTGTGTTCTGATCTACCTGATGAGTGTTGGTATTTATATTCTAGTCTGTCAGATGAATGTTGATGTGTACTTTGGTCTTTTGGTGAGTTTAAGGTATGTTCTGGTCTGTGCAGTGAATTAACATAGTATCCTAGTCTGTCTGGTGATTGTTGACATGTGTGTTCTGATCTATTCCATGAGTGTTGATTTATGTGTTTGGTCTATCTGATGAGTGTTGATAAGCATGCTCTGGTCCTTACAGTGAATGGAGGCATCTCAGTTCTAGTCCATCTTACTTGTGTGTTCTGATTTTTCTGGTGAGTGTTGACATGTATTTTTGTCTGTCTGATCTGTGGTGACATGTGTCTTCTGGTCTTCTGGGTGAACGATGGCATCACTGTCCTAGTCTGTCTGATGAGTGTTGATCTGTGTTTTGGTCCATCTCTCAAGAATGTTCACTTGTGTGTTCTGGTTTGTTGGGGAGTTGAAGATTGGCCTTGCATGTTGCTACATGCAAGCATGCACACAAGCATAGCAACACCCATACACACTTGTATGCATGCACACATTCAGACACTTACACACACACACACACACACACACACACACACACACACACACACACACACACACACACACACACACGCACACGTTTTTCTCAGAATTCAGTAAGGGGCAACTCCTTGTAGTTATTGCTATTGTGACTTGCTGCTAACAGGACCTGAATTTTGTCATCTCTTCCAAAACATTCGCTCTCAGACCACTGTTTAAAGGCCCATGGAGGGGGATGCAGGAGGAAGAAAAACCTGCCCTGTGAGGCAGTGGGATTTTCTGTGTTCTGTGGAGAGTGGGCTATCTAGTAGGCCATCATGCTGTAGAGCACAGTGCAGAATAAGGGGTGATATTGGGTGCATGCACATTTGGGGAGTTTCAGGTGTTTGGTGGTGGGGATCAGGTATTTGGGAGGCTTTTCATGTGTTTGGGGATGTTTCAGGTGACAGTGATGCACTCGATGCAGGCGGGCTACATGGACAAGGCTCAGAAGTACACAGACAAGGCCCTCATGCAGATTGAAAAGCTAAAGAGTGAGTACTACACAGTGTGTGTTCTACACAGTGGGCTGGACAGTTAATTGGAAGAGTGTGTACCCATTTGCTTTGTACTGTACAATGTAGTGTCGAAATGAACCGATAAGACCAGCATACAGACAGGTAAGTTAAGAAGTGAGTATGACTGCACTGTGCATTGCAATGAACAGGGCAGAGTGAGTATTGCTGCACTACGAAGAACGTACACTGTACAGTTCAAAGAGAGAACATGACTGAAGTCAACATGTACTGAAAAATTAGAAGGAAAAAAAAACATAATAAATTCAATTTCAAGATACATGCAAGATATTTTGGTGTACTTGTGTAAAAAACAATATGCCTAAATGCAGATGAAGTTTTTGTAGGAGAATAATGGTTGTGGTGTTGATGATGATGGCGGTTGTGTGGGTAAGATTTAGAGCTTGTGAAAATGACCATACTGAACACAAATTGTTATGAAAATGGAGAAGAATTTAGACAGAAAGTAAGCCAGATGAGAAGGTCTGTGGAAAATTGCAGTACATGCTAGGTTCTAGTTAAGAGTAGGCTGATGACTGCTTCAAAAAATGATCAAACACTTCAGACTCTTTTTCTGATTGGGAAAATATAAAATGGCCTGCTCACCTTTTTAAATTCTTTTATCCAGGATGAATCATATGCATTGAATGCAGGATCGGTGATATCTTCGTCATCAGAAATGGAATCCAACTCCAGATCGACAAAATCTAAAGTGAATTTACCTGATGATCGGAATTTTTTTTTTTTTTTTTTTTTTTTTTTTTTTAGGGGTGAAAAAAAAGAGAAAAGATTGACAGTTTAGTGCTTCAGATATCACTGAATCAACAAAAACTGAGATATCAGTGTAAACTAAGTAGGTGCGTTTGATTCAGACTTAAGCGGTAATGACTTGTGCGATGTATGTGACCAAGATGTAGTGAGTTGGCGTTATTGTTTGGATGTACAGTTCTGTGAGTGATGACAATGGTCAGTCATGAACATAACAGCACAGACACTTGGACACATCCACTGCCAGATTCTTACCTGCAAACTGGGGGTTGGGGGGACTTACCATTTTGTTCGTTTATTCTTACAGTAGTCCTTGAAAAGAAAGGATATTATTTCCACAAGACAATACAAACAGATTACAGGACAAAACACTGTCTGTATTGTCTTGCATAAATAATATCTTTTCATTTTAAAAAATTGCTTCAGCGCCCGCTGTTGGTCACCTCGCTTTGAAACTGAGTTTGTCTAGTGTTGTAGGGAATTGATATGGGATTTTGTGTCATCCTATATAAAAAACATAAAAAACCAACAACAACATAAAAGTTGAAAGGTTATATTATATGGAGAAGAGAGAAAACAGGGGTGGGGCAGGGAACGGCCCTGAGCAATTCGCTGATCATGGACCCAAGATTCTGTCACCTCTCTTGAGCAAGTGTGCTACAACCACCTGTCTTTTGCCACCTCTTGAGCAAGTGTGCTACAACCACCTGTCCATTGTCCACCTCTTGAGCAAGTGCTACAACCACCTGTCCATTGTCACCTCTTGAGCAAGTGCTACAACCACCTGACCATTGTCACCTCTTGAGCAAGTGCTACAACCACTTGACTATTGTCACCTCTTGAGCAAGTGCTACAACCACCTGTCCATTGTCACCTCTTGAGCAAGAGTGCTATAACCACCAGTCCATTGTCACCTCTTGAGCAAGTGCTACAACCACCTGTTCATTGTCACCTCTTGAGCACAAGTGCTGACACATTAGACCACCTGTGCATTGTGTGTGTTGCAGTGCTGGACACTCACCCGCTGCTGTCCAGCTTTCAGCTGATGTTGCTGGAACACATCATCATGTGCCGCCTCATCATGGGACACAAGTCCGTCGCCATCCAAGAGGTAATGCAGATGATGGGGTCAGTGGGCTTGTGTGGGTTTGTGTGTGTTGGGGAGGAAGGGGGGGATGGGACTTCTCTTTACAAAAGAAGTGTGAAATATGTTTCAGTATTTTGTTTAAAGCAACAAACAGCCTGTCTTTTAAACTGTCAAAAAAGAACAAACCCTTTCTTTTCAGCGCTTTAGAATAAGTATATTTTATTTTCATTGATTATCAAAAATTTACCACTTCAAAGCATAGGATCAGTGAAATTTCTTTTTTAAGATCTTTTACAAGTAATGTAAAAATGTTGAATGAAAATGCTCAAGGAAGGTGAACATGTTCATTTGGAAAATTTTAAACAATGAATGAAAGTTTGAAGTTGCTGGTTCTTCTTACTGAAATTTTTTTTGTCCATCAAGATGCAGTTATATGTGTCAGTTAAAAGAAGAGATGGAAAAAGATATAGGGGAAAAGACTAGTTTTAATAAAAAATGAGAAAAGAAAAAAAGGGAATTAAAATGTAAAAGAAGAATTGAAACAAAAAGAAAAGTTAAAACGAGAAGTAAAAAGAGGGAGAAACTAGAGACTTGGCCTTTTACACAGTAAAGTCAGATTTCTGTGGTCTGAATTGTTTAATGATTGAGGCTACTCTGAACGGCATATTTTTTCAGGTTCAGTAAAGTTGACGGGGACAAGGAATGATTGAAATATTTGTGAATTAGAACTTTGGTTTTAAGAGAAGCCACTGGTTTGGTTCTAAAATCTTTCTTTGGGCAGTCTTGGGCAAAGGTAAAAAATTCTTCAGATGAAGCTCGGGAAAATTAGAAAAAAAAACAACATTGTAGTCAACTCCTTTTGCTACATGTCTTTGGTGTATAGCTGTAGTATTTTATCATCGCCTGCATGCTGGTTGTTCTATAGAAATGTATGTGGTCTATGCAGATTTTTCACTCACTGTGTAGGTGGTGGTCTTATCAAAGACGCGTGCTGTGTGTGTGTGTGTCCCCAGATCTTTCAGGCCTGCCACGTATGTCAGCAGCAGCCTCATCTGTTCACACTTCACAGCGCTCAGATCCACACTTTGATTGTAAGACTTTTCTCTGCCTCTGTGGGTGCCAGAGATGGATGTGTGTGTGTGTGTGTGTGTGTGTGTGTGTGTGTGTGTGTGTGTATGTATGCATGACGGAGTGAGTGAGACTGAGAGGATGTATGATGTATGGGAGTGTGTGCATACGCATGTGTGTATAGGGATATGTATACAACCTGTGTGTGTGTCTGTGCATGTTTATGTACATGGATTTTTTTTTTTTTTTAACAAAATGTTTCTTTATTATTTAACTTTGTAGATTGTTTTGGTATGGAAGGTCTGTGAATGTGTGCATGCACACATGTGTCTGCATCTGTGCAATGAGAAAGTGAGAGAAAGCCAGTATGTACAGCTGTACATTTTTGTGTATTCTGCACACCAGTTCGGGACCTCCATTAAGTCTCGCCTGAAGAACAAAGAGGGGATGGAGTTGACATGGATGTAAACTCTAAAGAGAAAGTCTCTTCCATCTTCGCCGTCTGAGTAGGAATCAAACTGAGACTTGGAACAAGAGTCTGAAATCCTACTAGGCTGATTAGCATGCTAATGACCAGTCGCAGTCATTCTGCTCCTGTCTTGCCATCAGGGCAGCTCTTCATTTCATTCCACTTGGCTTTTTTGGGCAGGCTCAAGCATTAAGATGCTTCATGTGGGAGCAAGTGTGAAAGTTTAAGTGGCAGCTTTGAGCATAGTGCTTTATTTGAGCTGAATTTTTTTCTATTTCAGCTAATTTTCAGTGTGATGGTGACAGAGGACAGTACATTTAAAAGAGTTTATCTGTCCTGGTATCACTGACGATAGTGCAGAAAGCAGTGTAGAATGTATAGGTGTGTTTGCAGTCACATGATTTCAGAAGCAATGACCAAGAGCCTGTATTGGTGGTTTTGACGGATTCCAGATTGTTGGAGATCAAGAAGTGATCACATTGCTCATTTATAGATATCAAGAACATGGACACGATGTGCAAGATTTGCACTTTCAAGAGTTGATGGGATTTTTTTTTTGGATTTTTTTTTAGCTCTACTCCATTTCCATAAGTTTGGCTTGTGCTTTAGAAAAATATTTTTGTAGCTGTGTATACCACACGAAAAAAGAAACAAACAGGGTTGTTGAAGGATAAAGAATCTGTTGGGGGGGGGGGGGGGGGGGGGGGGGTACACTCTCTACAGCTACTACAAGGCGGATCTCTGCACAGATTTGTCAGATTACACCATTCCCACATTGCAATATCCTTAGTGAGTGTACTGGGGGTTTTTTTTTCTTTTCTACAGTGCTCTCATTTGTATGGGAAAATACACTAATAGCATGTTGAGGGTACACAGGTCTGCATGTACATGTTCTGTGCCCTTGAAAGTAGTGGTGGTAATCCTGTTGATTGTGGCGTGTGCAGGGTCTGTATGCAATGTCCATGAACTGTATGGAGGCTGCTGAAGCTCAGTTCAAAACGGCCCTGGAGGCAAATAAGGTAACTACGTGTTCCTGTCATTGTGTGTGTCTGTCTGTCTGTCTGTGTATGGTGTTTATGTGCTTGTGTTTCTATGTGTGTATGGTGTGTGTGTCTGCTTGTTTTTGTAGGTGTGTGTAGGAGTGAGACTCCTTGTACATGCTTGACTGTGTGTTTGTGCATCTGCTTTGCAGGTTTTCTTAACATCTCAGAACCTCTTAAAAAAAAGCCCATTTTTGGAAGACACCATTATAGGGGCTCCTAAAAGTCCCTGAAATTCAAGTTATAGAGGACAGCAGAACTCGGGGCCCCTGAAAGTCCCTAAAATGGGAGAATTTGTTGAGAAATTTTTTGTAAGGGTAAACAGAAACTATAAAAGGCAAAACAGGGATCAAAACAAAAAGATTGGAGTTAGAAAATCGAGCAATAACAGTTGGTCAGAGCACAAGCAGTGCTTCGGCAGGATAGCTCTATACAAGTTGTAACATTCTGTTTTCAAGAAATCGATCAAGCTGGAGAGTTGGAGAAAGGTCAATTGTCTTGCACAAGAAAGAAAGGTTTGTTGAAGGCAAATAAGAGAAAAAAAAATTTTTTTAAGCAGTGTTTTAGAGAAAAGAATACTGTGGCCAGGGTACAGCGGATAAGTCCCAGGTCTCAGCTGTGACGTGTTCAGCTGCAGCTCCTGTGATCAGTTCTTGTCACAGGACTGGCCGGACAGTTGGCCATTGTCCAGGTCTGTGGGTCAGTTGGCAAGTCTTTTGTGGGTTTATGTGTGTATTGTCTCTTCGTTTCTGATGTTAAGTTCCTAAATAAAGTCCCTGGTCTGATTTTAAGTTCCCAAAAAGTTCCTGTTCTTTTTTCATTTTATGAAAGTTTTTTTTTTTTTTTAATGAAGCCTGACTCGGCGTCGATGTCTTTATTTTCAGAGCACAGATTGTGTAACACTGAAAATGATACCAAGTTGTGGATTGATTGTAATGGCTGTTAAGTTATTGATGTAAACGGTTGAGTAGAGATGGCAATGACCGTTGAGTGGAGGTGATGTTGATAATTGAGTGGAGATGATGGTGAGTGGGGTGGTGTTACCTGTTGAGTGGAGGTGATGTTAACTGTTGATTGGAGGTGATGTTAACTGTTGAGTTTATGCTAAGTGGGGGTGACATTAACAGTTGTGTGGGGATGATAAGTGGAAATAATGGTAACAGCTGAGTGGAGATGGTAATGATTGGATGTGATGTTAGTAGAATGCAGATGATGATGATGGACAGTGATTTTTATAGCTGAGCACAGATGATGATGACAACTGTTGATTGGAGATAATATTATAGCTGTTGAGTGAAGGTGATCATTACAGTCCACGGGAGATGATGACTGTTGGATGAAAGTTGAGTGAGTATGGGTGAGGATGATGGAGAAATAAAATTAGACAATGTGAATGTTAGAAATACAAAGTAGGTCCATGTATGAGGTGAAGATGTTGGTGATGATGTTGCAGCAGCCCAGCGGGGAGAGTGAACTGTCCAGTTTCATCAACCTCAACATGGCCATTGTGTACTTGCGTATGAATCGACCTTCCGATCTCATGCGCATGGTGGAACTGCTCAAGCCAGAGACCTTCCAGTCACAGTGAGCAATCTGTTTCTTGTTTGTTTTTGTTTTTTTATGGTTTTTTTTTTTAGCAGTGCACGCACAAGGCGCTGTTTGTTTGGGTCTGTTCCACCCATTCATTCATTCGTCTGTCCAAAACATGCTGTCGTCAAAGCTCTTGTACCTTTTTTCACTCGTGTTTGTAAACAAGTCATTTCTGTATGGTCTCCTTGATGATGTCATGTTTGTCAGTGTGTGTCTGCGGTAAACATTAACACACAAGGTTCATATTGCCTTAGAGGATTTGAAAAATTAGGAGAAACTGGGATATCCTGTTTATGGCTTTAAAATCTTTAAAACTAAAAATGAGTGTTTCTGAATTTGATGTTGCTCCTAAAAAAAGCATTAACAACAAAAAGCGAAAAAGAAACTTAAACAAGCAAAATGAAGAAGAAAAAGAAAGAGAGAGAGTTGCTTGCTGGTGATGAGTTCAGTTTCCAGAAACTACTGAAACTCTTAAGTCCGAGATACTTTGGAAATTGGACACTTCCAATAGCAGTGTCATGTTCAGGGAATTCTGCTTTTATGATTGAAGCAGAGAGCTCCCAGTCTGAAATCCAGGTAAGAAAGCTGGCAAAAGTCACGCTCTTTTTTTTTTAGTACAAGCCCTCACATAGATGTTTTCTTCTTCTATTGTCATCAAAGGTGGGCATCATGATAGATACGGGTCAAATAATTCTAGTCATCTCAGGTAGGAAGGCCATGCACCCTGGCCACAGCCATGATGAAAATGTTAGTAACAGTGCCAGTGAAATGCTGAAGTTCTATGTAGTTCTCTCCAATTGAGGGAGGAGCTGCCATTTGAAGAGAGGATAAGTATCCGTTAAAAAAACCGTATTCCATGGAGATACGAAATCTGATCAGTAGGAACATGACATTTTCACAAGTTCCATGGTCCTGTCGGGCATGGTGCATTAAAAGGAGGTCTTTGAATATGTGAAATGATTGACATTCTGAGCTTTTGAACATATTGACAACTTTGAACAGTAACGTTACTGATCCTGTTAATAGAAGTTTGGGTGTTGCAAATGATGTGATGTGATGGTAGCTGATAACCACGGAGCTGACATTGTGTACGTTATATGTGGTGTGCAGTTCTCACAGTCTGAAAGCTGCTGCCTTTTTTGTCAAGGGCCTGCAGTCTTTCTTCCAGGCCAACTACCCTGACGCCAAGTGAGTTCTAATCCATCCATGTTATGACGAAGGGGCAAGGTGGTGGTGGTTTTTTTTTTTGTTAAGTTATGGATAGTGTGCCTGTAACGTTTTCTGGTGACAATGTCCTTTTCTTTACCTGTTCTGTTGGAGTTTGACATTCTGCCCTTTCCCCCCCTTGGAATGCTGGGTTGTCATTCAGTATAACTGATTTTCCACTTGGAAGTCCTCTGCTCATAGTTTTCTCTTGTCTTCTAGGTGGGTTTGTGTGAATGTGTATTTGTGTGTGATTTTATTTTGGTCATCATTGTTGTAAGCCTTTTTTTCTGCTTTTCTGGCCCATTCACCTTTGTTCTAGAAAGCTTTATCTCTGTTTCAGAGTAGCCTTAGGAATAAAAGAGTTGAGGATCAATAGTTTAGCTATTGTATGTTGTGAGGATCAAGTTTTTAGCTATTGTATGTTGTGAGGATCAAGTTTAGCTATTGTATGTTGTAGATACTGATGGAAGTGTTCTTGCTGTTTGATGGTGAATTTTATTTCGTTTGTTTTGTTCATGACACAAGTTTTTTTTTTTCAACATAATGGAAGTTCTTAGGGGGCTGTCTTGGTTGGCTGGACTGTATACGCTCTGAAACTTCTTCTTTGAAGCCCCCGTCATCTGTTGTATTGTGGTTTTACAATGAACTGTATGTTTGAATAGTATAGTGTATTTATTCGTCAGTACATTGTATTTGGTAGTTTTTCAAAGTGTTGAGTCTTGCCCATGCAGGAGGTACCTGAGGGAAACGCTGAAGATGGCCAATTCAGAGGATGTCAATCGCCTGACGTCCTGCTCCCTGGTCCTGCTAGGTCACATCTTCCTGTCCTTGGGAAACAACCAGGTAAGGGACACCTGTACTTGCCAGCCATTGGTCGCTTCTTCATGAGCCCATGAGATGGCTTTAGGCAGGGAAATTGTAGAAATGTTACTTTACCTGTGTGTTTTTCCGTAACTGTAGGATATGTCATAAATTACTGTTATACAATTTTAACCATAGAAATGTTATTTATCGAAAGAAGTTGAGAAATGCTACGTTATCCAGTTTTTCCTAGAACTGTTGGACACACCATGAATAACTGTTGTCATATGATTTTTATGTAATTATTCTATACACATGTTTTAACAAAAAGACGACTGATGTGGTGAATGTTACAAAACATGACAGGTTTGGGGGGAGGGGGGTAGGGTGAGAGAGATCAAGACAAATTCTGTAATACAACTCTTCCTGCGGAGTGTAACAGTTGTCTTTCCTTGGACTGTGGGGTCATGCACTTTGACCAGTAAGCACCAGCTGTTGAGTGTGAAATCTGGTCAGATTTAGTCTGCCAGTTCAACTGCATGCTGCATGTTAGCAGCAGTGGGGCTATAGACCCTGAAACCAACACATGAATGAAAAAAAAAAAAAAAGAAACACCAAGACACAATGGAGATTTTGCTCAAAATATGCTGGAGAAGATGTACTGATGGCTTTGGCAAGAAAGACTGCACTATTGCCCATTCTGGAAAGTTGTAGGTTGCCTGCCATCCTGTAAGAGTACGCATATTGGAAAAAAAAAAAAAAAAAAATCTTTTGCGTCTGTGAAAAAAGTAGATCAGCTGCATTTTTTAGGGTGAACTGGTCTGTGTAATGAAATATAGTTTCCCGTGACATACAAACAGGGGTGTTTCAGGAGCTTCAATGAAATATCTCATACACTAAACCTAGAAGTGATTTCAGTATGTGTAAGAAAAGAAACTAAAGAAATGATAACATGTTGATCGACAGTAAGGAGCGCGGCTATATCAAATGGTTAAAGTTGCAGGTAGTTCTGTGTGTTATGGGGGGAAACCAAGTTACCATTTGGCGTCATAGGCTTTACCCTGTCAGACCGTAGCACTCAACGGCAGGTAGTTAGCTCTGAAAGGCCAAATTTTTTGTGGCTAATGTTGTGTATCCACTCTTGACTTTCAGCAGTACCTTTTTAATGTCAGAAAGAATCCCTTCATTGAGCCAATCAGTGAGAGCCTTACATCTGTTGGTTGTGAAACATCAGAGGCAAAAGTTACTTTGACAGCAGACTCGCTTCAATAATAGGCACTTTTTTTTTTTTTTAAGGAAGTGTCCATTGTATGAAGTAAAACATAAAACATGTTTGATAGGTGCCTTTGAATCAGAATGACTTGTGCATGGTTATCTGTTTAACACTAGGTTGAAATACATGAAAATGTTCTGTTTGGACTAGCTGAATAATGGGTCGGTCCAAACTCACAAACTGGTGAAATTATGCTGTTTGGACAAATAAGTGGTTTTAGTTACTAAACTTTTCCCTTAACCATGTTGGATTGAAGTGCACTGCAGCATCTGTTAAAGTTAGCAAACGTGTGTGTGTGTCCCAGTCAGTGAATGAATACTTGGGTAAATGTGTGCACAAACATGTATTTGTGGGGTTGTCGTTCAGGAGGCCATGAACCTGGTAACTCCAGCCATGCAGCTGGCAGGAAAAATCCCGGATGTCCATGTACAACTGTGGGCCTCTTCCCTGCTGAAAGGTAACCCCCATCACCTTCACCATCACCACAACCACCACCTCCAGCACACCACCACCTTGGCTCCCATCCATCATTCATTTATGTTCCTCGTTTAAATATGTTCCTCTGTAGAAACCTGAAAGGTGCAAATTCAAGAGGCTCATGGAAATGAATGTCCTTGGTGACATTGTGAGCTAATAGGAGTGTAAATAAAAACTCGCCACTGTCTGAAACTGTTAATTGCTGAGCAGAAAGTGCTGGGGGAAGGGGGGAGTGTGATGCCGCTTACTGAAAGTCAATGAACAAAGAAAGCAGAGAAATATTTTTTTCTTTTGTGGTTCAGTCTTCCATGCACCCATCAGTGCACTACCCCTTCAGTCTTCCATGCACCCATCAGTGCACTACCCCTTCAGTCTTCCATGCACCCATCAGTGCACTATCCCTTCAGTCTTCCATGCACCCATCAGTGCACTACCCCTTCAGTCTTCCATGCACCCATCAGTGCACTATCCCTTCATGCTCATTCTGGCTCGCCCCTATTCAACCACACCTAGGTTTGTCCTGTTGCAGCCACGCACCAACGGCCCACAGGAAGCAGTCTCTGCTAGGTCATCATTCAGCAAACCGCCAGAGAAGTCACTTCGGTGTTCCTGAGTTAACCTTGCTGGTGTTCAGTGCTGCGTGTTCTGGTACACCAAACACCAGCTTTTAACCTCCATGAAGAAGACAGCGACAGCTTAGTTTCACAGCCAGTAGGAGTGAGCGTCTCCCTCCGGAGGGTGCTGCCAAATCCATCCAGTGACATTCCCATGAAGTTGCCAACTTGGACTGAAATTCACTATGGGGATGGGTACATGGAGAGAACAAGAGTGAAGGCCATGAAGGTCCACAGAATTCAACACTTTCCTGTTTGATAGTGAGTGCTGAGGGTGGGGGGTCCAGTGTGGCCGATTGGGTAAGGTGTCAGACTCTTGTTCCAAGGTCTGGGGTTCCATTCCCACTTGAGATGGCCAGGTTGGAAGAGATTTTCAACATCTGTGCAGACTCCAGTCCCCTCTGACTTTTCTGAGTGAGACTTAAACCAAGGTCTCAAGGTTGATCATATGCATAAGAAATCTTTAGTGCTGTGCTGGTGGGATTGATGAAAGAAAAAATGTAGACTGGTGTCATGTTTAGGTATTATCCCGGAAGTTTTGCTATGGCTACCATACTGATGGGATTAAAAACGGTTGCATATGGAAAAGTCTCACCAGTGGTTAACTTTAGAAGAGAGGGAGAAAGGGTCTGAAGAAGAAGATAATCAAGATGGCATGGGGTTGCATTCTGGCCTGAAACTATGTCAGTGCACGACAGGGCTGCTTAACTCTTCCTTTCATAATATCATCCAGGTGTCAACCAGGCTTGAGAGATGCAGACACCTGAAGTGTTTGTCAGGAAATTCGAGCAACTTGATTATAGACAGGTCTGTTAATTTTAGAGCCTGTCACCTTAATATGCTTCATACTGCCTGTAATCGTAGTCTGTACAGTGCTAGCATTATTATCGCAGTACATAGCTTTTTGGTAGCATGTTAAAAAATGTTCAGACTAGAGAAAAGAAAGTGTTACATTATTGGGAGGAAGAATATCTTCTCTGTCAAAGCAATTATGAATAAAAGGGATTGGGGAAAAAAAAAGAAGTGTTTGTTTAAAGTATACAGAGTTTGTCACTGAAATGGGAAAATGAAATTCATGTATGTACACACGCCTATGGACAGATAAGCTGATCTACCTCTTCTGAAACTTCTTCATAATTGCAGTTATCACTTTCTTGCTTTGAACCATCCTCTAAGATAATTTCCAGTTCCTCTGAGGCATAGAAATAGCATTGTGTTGATAAAACACCAGTATTCCCATAACTGAACCGAATATTCCTTGTCACCTTTGTTAGCACAAAAAGCTCAGCAAAAAAACCTTGCAGTCTTCAAGAGAAATAACAGCAGTGATGTAGTAGAAAAAATTTGTAGTTTGCTCTGAAAGTGGTTTGTTCCCTTTAGACCATACCACAGACCGAGCAGCATATTGTTTCACAGCAGTGCAGCATGAGTAGCGGCACAGGCTCAGTGGATGCAAGGGGCATTGCAGCTTCAGGTGTGACATGGATTCAGTGGTTGACAGCAGTGTCGACTCTCTTCTTTCAATGTGGATTCTGAGAGAAGCATGGATGAAACTTCACTGTAGTCCCACTCTCCCCAGTGGAGCTCATTGCACACTCGGCTCTGGTCGGGAGCCATCTGGGATAGAAAAAATTCTGACAAGGGTTCAATTCCATAATTTCCAAGCCTGTAAGCCTGGGGTCATTTTTAGGAACCCCCCGTCTCCCCAGTAGTCCCCAGTAGGTGTTTTTAGGTGTTTATCCATGTCTTCTCAGAAGAGAGGGGATGTTTGATTTGTTTCTTTGTGCCCATTTTTCAGTTGTTGATTTATGTTCTTCGATTGTTGGGTCGTTGAAAATACAAATGTGAGTAATAAGAGACTAGTTAAGGTAAATGTGCGTCTTGGGGGATATGCGGGTGTATCTGTGTTGATATTTGTGTGTATCAGATCTGTACCGACTGGTGGGCGACTCGGTGAATGAAGCGGAGGGTTACCGCATGCACACCACCTTCTCCCAGTCGCTACTGAAAGACCACTTTCAGTCCTCCCAGCTGCAAGAGCATGGCCTCATCCAGGTACACACGAGACCTGTGTCAACAGTAGTAGTTAATACATGCCAAGCCTTAAGAGTCCGTTTGTTCTTCTGTTGTTTTTAAGGTCATTAGTCATTTCTTGTACATCAGTTTGTCAGATTTCATTGTTTTTGTTGATTATTACTATTTTGTCTTGGTATACTTGTGAGCTGACTTTTTGACACATTTTCTTTTTGTTGGGCAAAGGGTGGCTTTCCCTGTAGGGAAACGGGGGGGCTCTTTCAGTTGAAATTGGTCCCCAGCCTTTTGGAAGTTGTGCGCTCATAACTTCCTCTTTTATGTGACTTTTTATTTGACAGTGCCGTGTGTGTTGTTGACATTTCTCATCTTTTGTTTAAGTTGTGTATTGCTTTTCCACGTCTGTAAGATATTCTCCTCTCTTCTGGAAACTCATAAATTTTTGTATCCACTAGCAATTTATATAACATGTTAATTCTTTTGGTGTAACATGGCTTATTTGCCCATATGACTTTTATTGTGTATGTGTATGTTTGGTGGCATTTGAATGTGATCATTAATGGTTTTAATGGGTTTTTTTTTTAAGCCTGGACCCATGAATTAAGAGAAATCCTTGTCGCACTAGCACTGTCTAATTTCATATGCAGCAAGATGTCAGCCTATCATGTCATGAATCTCTTGTTTCTTTCTTTTTCAGAATATGACTTTGTTTTGATGATATGATTTGTACATGATGTAATGATTTTTCCAGTGTTTACGACTATGGTTTTGTTTTGTTGATGACTTGTACTAGTTGATGTGATGTTTTTTCCAGTGTGAATTTTGACAGCCCTGAAAAAGATTTGTATGGATGAACAAAAACTCACTTGAGGGTAGATTAGAGTGATCAGTTAATCAGAAGTGACTGGCAGATCAGAGTGATCGATCAGAATTGACAAAGTGGAAGAATACCAGATATGCATGCAAAATTTGTTTTTTTTTTTTGTTTTGCAGTGGACGAGCGGCCCTTGCCCGTTCCATTTGAACACATCGGGTGGTGCCAGCAACATGTTGTGACCTCATTGCGGCAGCCCCCTTCCCCACCCAAGCATACATGTGCGCGCGTGTCATCATCTGCGTAGAGACTGACCCTCCAAGTCAGCGCGCATCATAGGATGCATCATGAAAGGCAGCAAACTTTTGGATCAGTGCGCACACCTCGTGTCAGACACTGGAGATGTTGGCTACGGCACACATGTGATGGACTACACAGATGTGGGGGCATTATGTGGATGTGGGGATTTGCAGAAGTGCGAAGATGACACTGGTGTGGGGGGAACTGGCAGGAGGAAACGATTCACAAAGAAAGGGAGGAGGAAGGATAAAATACGGAAGGACAACAAGGTCCTGTAGACTCCGTCTCACCACAGAGTGCGATGCACATGTGGACGGCAGAATAGATGGAGGTATTATCACCCCTTCCCCATTGCCCCCCCTCCCCCCCCCCCCCCCCCCTTCCTCCGTGTTTCCACCTCCAACTACCATAGCAATATGAATAAGAGAACCCTGTTCCTGACACTGACCCTCCGTGTGTAGTTAGCTGGTGTCGTGCCTGATGGAGGTTGTTTGGATCAGCACAGCTGTGGGAGGCCTTCATGGACCCGGGACAAAGTCGGTTCTCCCTGGAGGAAGTTCTGTCATCTGCTTTACCTGTTCATCTGACTGTTTCCTTGGCAGCTTAGGATTATTGTGACATTCACCACTTGTTTCACCACCTGAGTGTACGTGTACATGCGGTGTTGTATATCATGTTGACAGGATCATGGGACTTTTTCACAGCTCGACCTTGTGGTGTGAACCACATTAATAGGATCATGTGTGTGTGTGTGTTGTGGATGTGTACCATGTTCTAAGAATTACGTGACTTCCACAGTTCTAGGACGAGTGTATGGGTGGAAATTGTGGTACGTTCCACATCATACCATTCTGTGACATCAACTCAGTCATGTGTGCTTGTCTATGTATCATGTTAATTGAGTTACGTACTTTCATGATTCTTTGAGAACTGTACGTATGTACATGTGATGGTGCACCACATCAACAGGATATTGCATCATTTTAGATGGTGTGGTACGAGTGCTGACAGAGATTACCTTGTTTTTAGTGAGTAGGGATGTAATGGTCAAATTTTTAGAATTACGATCAGGATTATGAATGTAGCTACTTGGACATAATGCCTGAATGGGAATTGAAGTAGAGAATGATAATGGTCTTACAAGTGTGTGTACGATTTTTCCCTCATTTTCCACTGTCATTTTTCCTCGTTCAGAATAAGGAATCAAAGTGAATTTGGAATTTCAGGGAGGTGGGCTAAGTAGGGGAGGAGGAGGTGATGTAACTCTGTAAAGGGTACTGAAATTAATGTCTTTTTTCATGTTGCATTCATTCTGTGGAACAGATGCGAGCATCAGTAACCATGTACCCTCTATTGTAACTAACTCCTGCTGTGCCCTTTCAGAAAATCATTTTGTTGTTGTTAACTTTCTTTTTTCACTGTGTTTTTTTCTACACAGAAAGTTCTGCTGCTTGTCGGCTGTCTGTGTTAAGCGTGTGTTCAGTGATAACGATGTGTTGGTGGAACCTTAGCCAATGGTGTGTGCACCAGGTGGACTCGGGTGGGTGATCACCTTGACACAGGGAGGCAGGACACAGACCGGTGCACCCCACTTACCTGTGGGTTTTGTCTGCCTGTTACAGTTCACTAGCCTTACTCTTCCACATTGCCACAAAGTCATCTAAAATGAAAGTGGTGCGTCTTGAACTCCCCATTATTGAACAGCCAGTTCCTCAAGTTTGGTTCGAGAGAGAGGCCTGCCCTCCGCATTTCATTGTGAGATAAAACTGTACTTTGCATTGAAAACTGCAAAAACAAGTCTCTTATGTGTACAGGATATTACAGAATAATAGAAACCTTGTTTTAAAAAAAAAAAAAAAATGACACCACCACTACCCCTATTATAAATCCATATGAGACTGTAGTTATCTGACCGCTTGTCATGCTTTGAACAATGAAGAGGTTGGGAAAAAAAGTAGAGTTGTAACACAGCTTGTTAATGGTCAGATCATCTTGTGTTTTTAAAAGCGTTTCCTTAATCAGGCTGGGCCTCTAAATACATATTTTTGTGCAATTGTTTGGAAAGAAATGGAAAAGTTCATATTTTATCCATGTTTATTAGCATGCCAAAGCTCAGTGGATCGGGTCATGTCCACTGCATGGCTAAACCTTAATTTTTGCCGTCAGTCTTACCGACGTTAGTGGGTGCCAGACAAAACTATATTTTGGGCAGCATTGTCGTCAGAGCAGAGAAGAAGAAGGGAGAGGGAGATGGGGGGGGGGGGGGGGGGGGATGAGTGATTTGAGAGAGAGTGAGATGGCTGTTTGAAAGTACTTGCTGCTGCTGAAGTGAAATGTGGATATTAGAAACTTTTTTTTTTTTTTTCAATATTCAGCTACTCGGTTTACTTGACAGGTGGATACGCTTGAAACGAAACAAAGCTGCGTCACAAAAGCGATAGTGGATTCGGAGAGAAGCAAGCATGAAGTGTCCCTGAACATGTTTTATGTTTCAGTTACAGCTCCGTGTGTGTTAAAGCCATCACCATTTCCTGTTGATCTCATGGCTCTCAGTCAACCACCTGTTCATGGGTTCCTAGTATTTTGTCCCTGATAGCGTTGAACTGTCTTCATTGAAGCTAGGACCATGGTGTTCACATGCGAGCAAAGAAATGCAGGCAGTGGGCCTATCGTGGCCAACAGCAGACAGTAAACTGGCATGTGTGGTCACCAACCAAGTGGAAGAGTGAGGATACTCTGCCTTTCCCCAGTTGATCTGTGGTTCATAAAAGATGTCTGTGGAACACTTTTTCTCTCTTTTTTTTTTTTTTTTTTTTTTTTTTTTTTTTTTTTTTTTTTTTTCAACAACACCTTTTCAGTTCATTTTGCTTAAAGCGCAGCCAACTGCATGGGGCCATATCAGGGCTCATGTACACATGACTGTTGAGGTTTACACTCCTAAAATAAGCATGTATTTTAGTATGTTAACTCATGCAAACAAGGATCAGTTCTGGGCCCAGTGTGGAGCCATGTCTGCTTTCTCCATTCTTGAACCAGTCGCATTCCTTGGTCCATTCTTCTTCCTATCAGCGTCACCTTTTTGGTCTTACAACAGTATCAAGTATTATCTGACATCACATTGCAGGGCTGCTACAGATCCTGGAAAGCTTGAAAAGTCCTGGGAAAATGGAGAGGCCTTTTCCAGAGGGTTAAAAAAAAAAAATGCTTAAAGAATGGCACAGGCCAAAAGACTGCAAAAATTCTGCATTTTTCATAAGCTGTCGACTGTTGTCCTGCTTTCAGAGCTACCAACCATCCCGCTTTGGTGCAATACTTACGCTTAAAGGCACATCATTCCGCTATTCTGCTCGACATAACAAAATTCTACCTGCAAAAGAAGAAAAGTTTGTTTGCACGTCTGCTGTTTGTATAGCCAAAGAACTGCTTGGAAACTTGCTTCAGGTTTAGCTTTTTACACCGCCATCATGTCAAACCACCAGCTGGACCATTTAACCCAGAGGCAGAAAAGAAGAAAAGAAAAATCAGAAGTGCAGATTCAGGTTGCTTTCTGCTGTCATGATGGGAGTGCTGTTGATTCCCAGTCAACAGTTCGGCGTGTGAAAGAGTTAGCCTTATCAGGAAGAAATTTGCAAATTTTCATCCAACCCTTGGGTCAAGACATGACAGAGGCACTGATGATTCTGAAGCGCAAAAAAAACCCAAGTCATAAGATGAAGTTTAGTGACAGTGTGCTTCAAAAATGGAAAAGAGCAGCAATGTACTGGCTGAGACAGGAATTCCACAAAAGCACTCAAAGAAAGGACAGAAAATAAAGTGTTTGTAATGTCATTCTTATATTTTGAGTACGATAGTGCATGTATTCTTCTCAACTGTTAGAAATTCCTCTCAGTTTGCAAAAATATTCCTCTCAAGTCTTTTCAGATGTTGGCAGTTCAGTGCTTTCAAATTAGAAAAAAAAAATCAAAAAGATTGTGGAGGGAGAAGAGTGGTCAGGAAAAGAGTGCCAGCACTTGATGACATGAAGAAGATATGCTAGCAGTGCTTGCTACATGATTTATTTCCCTTGGATGGTTTCCCTTTATATGCATGTCACATAAGGAAAATATGTACAGCTCAGTGAACGTAGGGAAAGGCAGTTGCACTGTCAACAACAGTTTGCTACAAAAAGAAAAACAGTAAAGACTAGTTGACTTCTGTAGATGACTTTAAAAAAAAAACGATCAAGCTTCAGTGTGTGTTATTTTTAAAAGAATTTCCCACATCAAGAAAATGAGCTCAAGTGTTGTGAGATGTGTTTCAAATAACATGATATATAGTCTTTTGAAGTGTGCAAGCAAAGCACTGGATAAGGCCTTTTTTCTAACTGATAAACCTGTGGGAGCCCTTACAGAGGCTTACACTCAAGTGTCGGTGTTACCAGATCTTTTATAGTTCTAACCCTAGATTGTTGCTTACACTTGGCTCGGTATTAGCAGATCTATGATTATGGTTCTAGCTCTATATTGTTGCTTACACTTGGCTTCAATATTAGCAGATTTTTTATGGTTCTAACCCTAATTGTTTAAAACTTCCTTGCCTAACTGCCATCTTGTCTTCTTGATCACTAATACCTTGTCTAACCAAGGGCAGGTTTAGAAGCACGGAATCGAATGTGTTCTCATCCATTCTCTAGAAATCCCAGTATATTTCATTGTGACAGCTTTCTCTCTTAAACTTCAGGATAAGACTTTGTGTAACCTTGGTCAGATGGTATTTCACTTTGACAGTGGTGTCTAAAATGATAGGTTGAAATATTTAATGGAGAGAACTATACTGTGAAGGAGAACGCTGGATGTTGAAACTATAACAACAAAAAAAATTGAGAAGAAAAACTGAATGGAAGGTAAAACATGTGGATGCGAGTTCAAGTGAGAATATTACTCCACGTTGAAAATGCATATATTGGCCTGCAAAATTCAAGTTACATTTTACTTTAAGTTATTGTCAGTTTGGACAAAGTAATGTGTTAATGAAATCATGACGACGATTTGACCAGGAATGATTAGAAGATCTTGACTGGTATTGGAGATAAATCTCAAAGCAGCGAGGGGTGGGGGATTACGTCAACAAGTTTATTGCTATTACAGATGTAGCATTTTCCATTGCCACCTTTCCACGGCTGCCATGGATTGGTCCATAGAACACTGTCTGGAAATGGAGGATAGTTGTTGAGTCCTGGGAGAAGTTTGGTGTTCGCCTCATGTACAACCCAGCATACTGTGGAGCTACGATTCCTTCCATGCCAGCTGCTCCTATACTTGCATAGCATGTCGTGATACATGAAAATGGTTGTATTGACAGGAATGAAATCTGTCGGGGAAATGGATTGATGTAAAGGAAAGAAATACGTCAACTCCTTAAAGTGGTAGTTGCCAGACAGTCATTTTTAAAAGGTTTTTGTGTTTGGAATGTAAGAAATTAGTTATTTTTTAATCACAGAATTTTAATTATATGGAAATTGTTCTGAGGATTGCAGCAAAATGTGACAAATAGTTGCATTCCGTGCATCTTTTGAATTTGAGATTCAGAAAGCTAGTGAGCAAAATCGAAGTTGTTGCCGTCTCAGTTTGTCCATTCATGGAATTTCAAGGGAAAGATTTCCAATATCTTCATTTCTTTTGTTGTTGGGTTTGTTTGTTTTTTGTAAGCAGTTGAAGGAGCAGTTCATATGAATGTCTGAAGTGCAGGACGAGTACTGCACATTCTACCTGCCGATCACGCTGAACTTTCTGTACTCAGCTCAGTGACCTGAGGAATGTAGGCTGATGAATGTGGAGCAGGTGGTGTTGCTTGGCCACTTGCTACAAAAAGGGATGTTTTTAATCCTTGAGGTGGTGCCACTGTGGAAGCTGGGCTGTGTTTAATGTGGGTTGCAGAGATGTACATTTTTTTTTGGTTTTGTTTGTTTTTTTAGCGGTGCTGAGACAAATGACCAAAAGTAGTACTAGAGTGACCAACTCAACTGATCAATGGAGAGTATAAAAAAAAATTCACAGTTGTGGTGTAGCGCTAGGCAGAAAGGAAGATGGATGCTGGGAAAAAAAAGGCACTACAATTAGATGTGAAAGGATTTAATCAGATTAGAGAGGATAATCTCTGTCGGTTCTGTTGTTTTTGTCTGTCCTGTATGGAGTAGTATTTTTGTACAGGACAGGTATGAGGCCTTTATCTGCACCTGTTCTGTCATGATGAAAACCAAAGAGCAGTAGGTGGCTTCCCCATGGTTATGGTTCATGGTTAGGTGCAGCATTACCAAAAAAATAGCTTTCCATTATACACATTTCAGCCCTACTTAGCATGGCATATGAAGCATGCCCACATTGTTTTAAAAGAAAAAAAAAGATCAGCTGTTGGTTACATTTCCTTTGGTCATCTTTTCATGGGCCTGTATGACATTGTTAAAAAAAAAGAAAATCAGCTGTTGGTTACATTTCCTTTGGTCATCTTTTCATGGGCCTGTACTTTTACATTCAGAGTTGCCTCAGTGTAATTCTTTAGATGCAGGCTCTACTGCTCTACCATTTCGGAGTTTAGAACAGTTGTGTTGGGTGCTAGCTTTCTTTTTTGATCGGTTGGTCTGGTGGTGAAACTAAGCTGGAGGACTGGAGCTACAGATTCAGTGGAGTTAAATTCCTCGCTCTGAAGGAGTTTGATAGTGCGGTATCCGAGTAATGGAAAATGATACAAGATATGGGTGCCTACTTGTGTCTTCTTTTGTTGTGAAGGTTTTAGAGGATGTCTTGGTTTTTCTTCTCATCTCTCCATTGCCTTGTTGTGGCCTTGTGGGTAGGCCGTGTGGGCCTTTACTTTGTTGTGATTGTCCTTTGCAAGAACAGCCTGAATTTCACTGTGGAAATCAGTAGGAACATAGCAGGGATTGTAAACAAACTAAAATTCCATCGTAAGAAGTATACTGGAAATAAAGGACAGCTTTTGTAAAACTAAGCAGATTATCCATGGTTTTGAAACAAGATTGCACAGGAAAAAAGGTAAATACTACTTTTTGTCTTGACTTCTGCATACTTAACTTATTACACTGTTGTTTGAGAGCTGGATTTGAATCTGAAAGTCACTGGTTCAAACCATGAAAGCACATGATGGGTGAAAAGATGAACAGGAGTTGCAGTATCTGCTGGTGATTGTTTGCAAGTATACACATACAGATCACATACTCTAGTTATTGCATTAGAAAGTTTGCTCTAGGAGGTTTTATAACCAGTGGGGAAAATCTGGCAATGGCAAACACATCAAAAGCGGTAGCCTGGTCATAGCTATCGGTGCAAGTCACATTCTTCAAACACACTTTCCCATCAGCAACATGTGGTCAAACCAGTAATGGTTGCAACATTTCGTCGTTTGAACCCGTTATTACTGAACTGGTAATTACCAGTGATTGCAAACTCTGCAGTCATGGATTACAGGTCTCATAGCATCTGGTGGGTTATGGAATCAGTATATTTGGAGCAAGTAATGTATTAGCCAAAAGGTACCCCCAGAGCATATGGATAATGGAACCACCATTTTTGGAGAAAGTAATGTTTTACTCTAAAGCAACATTTGGCATGCTGTGCTTAAAAGTGAAAAGAGTGTAGTTCATCACCCACAGACATGCATCTATGAACATTCGTTTCTGGGGTGAACTAGAACTGGACCTCACACTATGTTTGTGGATTAGTGTGGAAAGCAGCCAGTGATGGGAAGAGCAAAATTTCTTTCAAGATAAGTTTTTCTCTCAAGTTGAAAGGGAGCGATGAAAGAAAGAAGGGTGCACGTGTGTACACTTCAATGGAATGTTTCCTGTTTTCAGTCTTTTAACAGATTGTTTTTTATTTTTAAAAGTTGGTACTTTCATGGTCTCACAAAAGATTTTTTTTTATAATATTTTTATGAAATTAAATGCTGTAGTTTTTCTCCAACAATAGAGTTACAAAAATACTTTGTGCTGGCCTGCAAGTCCGATCTGTTCAGTCTCCATCTTTTTTTTTTAAAGAAAAATAAGATAAATATATATATATTATGTATATGGAATGAAGCTATGTGTATGTCTGTCTGTGAATAAAACTTTGTTAGTACAAGTCTTGTCAGTCTGGGCAGTCACTTTTTGGTGGGTGATAGAAGGACGACTTGGCTCAACTATGATAACAAGAAAAATCTGTGAAGCTCATTGTTGTCCTAATCAAAAGAAAGCATGAAGCATACAGGGCTGCAATTCATGCTGCAGTCTACTCAATACAAGCCTGCATATAACGTATCCTAATACCAGTCAATGAACACATAAAACCAACTTCAAATAGCCAGATATTGAACACAAAAAAAAAAAAAATCCACTACATATGGCCAAACTATAAAACAACTATGTACACATAACCAAATAACCCTACCACACCAGCCAACCAAACACAACCCGTAACATAAAATGAGCACTATACTCCATACACATGGCTGAACAGAGAGTAGAATCGGGACACCTGGTTGAGTAAGAAACATGTAACATTACCACAAAAATGCAGACTCTGTGGAAAGAAACTTGTGAATTAATCGGTTAAATGGTTGACAAATAATAAAACAAAACAAAAAATAGCAGTGGTGATTTCTGGCACAGATTGCTATGCTATCATATTTGTATCTGATGAGGCAAATTTTGTGCGAGTGTGTATGTGTTTGACCACCATTCAAAATAGAAAAAAATGTATTCGTTTATGAGCTGGTTTCAGGTGAAACAAGAGCATTTTGCCATCATGTTTGACTATTCAATGCTGTCTCTCATTCATGCAATATGAAAAAAATTCTGGACCTGCATAAGATAATCGAAAAAATTCTTGTAACTTCACTGAAAATTGAAATGCCATTTGTGAGTGTGTAAAGCAGGACATTTCTCGTGAGAAATACAATATATGCATGCACATGGAATGTCTGGAGAGACGGGAGAAAGTGGTAAAGAAAGAAAAACTAACAGAAAAATAGGCGGCAGAGACTACTAAGAGAATACTTTGTTATAAATGTGCCAAGGGATGGAAAAAGACTATTAAGAGATAACATGAATGTGCCATATGTACACACCTGATTTTAAATGAGTTCTAAAAACCTTAAAAGTAAGTGTATCCATTGAAAAGTTTTGTTGTTGTTGATTATTTCTTAAAATGCAAACAATTAAGGACAACCGAAAATTTACTAGACATACCAACACCATTCACTGAACATTGAATCGTGCAAAAACACCCGTCTTTACACTCCGTTTAATTCAAGTATCAGTAGCAGCATGCAAACTACACAGACGCTCGCACATCAGGACACACAGTCATCATGTCTGCACACAGCTCAGAGCCTGCGCTGCTTCTTGGGCCGTAGTCCGTTGTGGGGTAGAGGAGTGGCGTCTGTGTTATGGACACCACTGTCAGTCCCGACATCTGCAAACCTTTGATGGCAGGCTGCAACACACAGGAGGACAGTGCAATACATTTATATGAAAACGGTAACGGGTGCACCCTTAACAGTGATACACTAACATCAACGTAATGTAACTGTTGCCTAAACAACAGTGCACTCTTAACACTAATACACTAACATCAATGTAATGCAACCTTTGCCATAACAACAGCGCACTCTTAACACTGATACACTAACATCAACGTAATGCAACCTTGGCCTCGACATAGTGTACCCTGCACATCAGTATAGTGCACATATACATCCAAACACAGCACCCACCACATCCACACAGGTCACTTGCCATCTCGATCCTGTCACAATATACTGCACACTTTGCCTCAATGCCGCACTCTTTTGCCTCGACACAATCATCCTTTAAAAATCGATTCTACTCACTCTAGCGTTGGCACAAGGCACCCTCTTCATCAACACACCGCACCCTTCATATCAACACTACACATTCCACAGTGCACCCTGATTATCAACACAGCATATCCTCCACATCAGTAAAATGCGCTCTTCCCATCAACAAAAAGCACCCTCTACATCAATACTGCACCCTTCAGGTCAATGCAGGACATCATTCACATCAACAAAAAGTACCTCCCACATCGACACACTGCACCCTCCACATCAAGACACAGCACCCTCCACATCAACACAGTGCACCCTCCACATCAACACACTGCACCCTCCACATCAAGACACAGCACCCTCCACATCAACACACTGCACCCTCCACATCAACACAGTGCACCCTCCACATCAACACGGTGCACCCTCCACATCAACACACTGCACCCTCCACATCAACACGGTGCACCCTCCACATCAACACGGTGCACCCTCCACATCAACAGTGCACCTCCACATCGACACACTGCACCCTCCACATCGACACACTGCACCCTCCACATCAACACACTGCACCCTCCACATCAACACACTGCACCCTCCACATCAAGACTCTGCACCCTCCACATCAACACAGTGTACCTCCCACATCATCACACTGCACCCTCCACATCAACACACTGCACCCTCCACATCAACAGTGCACCCTCCACATCACACAGTGCACCCTCCACATCAGCACACTGCTCCCTCCACATCAACGATTCAACCTCCACATCAACAGGTGAATCAACGCCGGGAGTCTTTCACATCATCATGCTGCACCCTCCACATCAACATAGTGAATCAACACCGGGCATCTTTCACATCACCACAGTGCTCCCTCCACATCAGCACAGTCAATCAACACCGGGCATCTTTCACATCACCACAGTGCTCCCTCCACATCAACACAGTCAATCAACACCGGGCATCTTTCACATCACCACAGTGCTCCCTCCACATCAACACAGTGAATCAACACCGGGCATCTTTCACATCAACACAGTGCTCCCTCCACATCAACACAGTGAATCAACACCGGGCATCTTTCACATCACCACAGTGCTCCCTCCACATCAACACAGTGAATCAACACCGGGCATCTTTCACATCACCACAGTGCTACCTCCACATCAACACAGTGAATCAACACCGGGCATCTTTCACATCAACACAGTGCTACCTCCACATCAACACAGTGAATCAACACCAAGCATCTTTCACATCAACACAGTGCAACCTCCACATCAACACAGTGAATCAACACCGAGCATCTTTCACATCAACACAGTGCAACCTCTACATCAACACACTGCACCCTACTCATCAACACAGTGCGCTAACACAGTGCACTCTCAACATGGCACATCCTCCACATCAGCACTGCGCAACATCCACACCAGCACAGTGCACGCTCAGCTGCTGTGGTACAGTGGTTAGCGCTGCATATGTGAGCTGGGAGGTCACGGGCTTCATTCCCGCCAGAGTCATTTATCTGTAGGATTTTTCATTCTGGCTAGCACCAACCCAGATCAGAGACTGCCATGGGCTCAAGCTGGAAGACTGGAATCACACAGCCCAGTTTCATCCACTTACTGTATGCCTCTTCAAGAATACTTGTTGAACTTCCTGACCAATACTGAAGGTGTCTCGGGCCTGGCGGATCCCAGAATATATTATGATACTGGCATATTTGACTTACTGAAAGACAACCATGGATAGGTAAAGCATAGAATG
>JADBJO010000246.1:622147-634647 GCA_016801955.1 Conus betulinus | reverse complement strand
CCGCCAATCAGACTAAAACACGTAGTGATGTCCTGTCACACAAAAGCATTAATGGATACAGGGCAAAAGGGAACAATACACCAAACTAATTTTGTGAGGAAAACACCTGAAGCACACTTACCCCAGACTCATGTGCGATAGGAACCCCTGAAAATGAAAAAAAAAAAAAATCAAATTTTAATCATTGTACCAAGCAAACGACACAGAGGTTTTTCAGGGCAGTCACAATCACACAGGACAAAATGTCAAATCTCAGAGTCAAACAACTGGGAAAAGAAAAAGATTGCATCCTGTAAAAGAAACGAACAATAAAAACTGTCAATGATATGGTGGATAAACTGTTAACACCTTACAGCAGGCAAATTTATTCCGTGCCAAAGTGCTAGGAATTTCCCTTTTTTTTTTTTGAGTGTAAAAAGAAAAAACACCCAGAGATTAGAAACCAGACCAGAAATGCCACCAAAAAATAAATCTTAAAATGTCATAGGCATACAGACACTGCAGAGTGAAAGGGCAAATCCACTCTGGACAGTGTATACAATTTTAACTACACAACTGCCAGATTACAACACAGAAGCTGCCATGTCCTAAATCGTTATAACAGATGACAAAAATGTATCAGAATTTCTAGAGGCAAGCAAGACAGGAGAATGGCCCACCAAGGCAGTAAAATCAAGTATGACAGTAAAGAAAGACAAAAATAAAATTTTAAAAGCTGAGCCACAGAGCATACTGACAGGGAAAATGAAAAAAGATTTTAAAAAAAAATACAAACAAACAAAAAAGTCAACAATAGCATTTAATGACAATACAATCATAATCATAATAATAACAACAATAATAACAATGCCATTTTTATGAATTACTTGAAGTAAGCATTTGACACACATGTGTACTCTCAGACATGTATTCAATTATGTATATGCACCTTATCACAAATGTACAGCAGAACATATCTTCATACATACATGGATATATGCATCAGTTACACATACATACAACATACATCTGAAGTCCCTCTTCACCCTACCCTCACTTCTTCCCTATATACCCCCTGTTCCTCCTACTCTCTCCATTCCCGAACCTTTGATTTCATAAAGCACCTGATGAACTTATGATACTGGATTATTGCTTTTGTTTGTTTGTTTGTTTTTTTATTACTGAAAATCTTTAAAGTTCCAATCAACCAGCTTTCACCATCCTTGGTATTGTGGCTGACCTATGACCCCATCCCGACCCTGACTTGGCCACTGGTGACCATGACGATGGTGTTGTTATATGTGTAGCCTTGATATGGACAATCGGCAGTTCATCAAAGCGCGTGCTGTTGATCAGCATGGAGTGAGTCTCCAGCGTGGGAAACATGGAGTCAAACCTGAAACACCACACACGATGTGAACAAACAAAACCCATACGTCCGCCAATCCATACAGTCTTCATCTGATGTGGTGAACACACGTAACTCATCATCTGTCAACCCTTTCACCTTTGGCATATATACTGGCCACACAATTTTCAAGCCTGGCATGTTTGGCTGTTCAGTTGGAAGCTGCTTTACTCAAACTGTTATAAGTCTGGATTGGCAACCAAAAGCAGCACATAGCTACCTAAACATATTCTTCTATAACATATCAAATTTTCGTTGTGTTTTGAATTCTTCCAAGACACAGGATTCCATGACAAATACAGGCCAAACAGATCCGTCATCACACATAATGTTTCTTGTCCAAACAGGTTAACATTTGTGATAAAATAAAAATTGACTGTCTTGTAATTCAATACCATTTCTGCAACTATGTAACTCTTTATAGCTTTAGTATTCATACCTTTATTAGAATTAGAATTATTTATTAAGATCCTCCTACCTTGCTAGAAAGTTAAGTTACTTCACTGGCTTATACTACAGTCGGAAAGAAAAAGAAAAAAAAAATCACCAAAACAGATTTTATGATTCAAAATTCCCTTACTCAGAGCAGCATAGGATACAAGAAGAAACAGATACACAATACTCTACATCTGTTAAAGGAAACAGATACACAATACTCTACATCTGTTGTGCATGGAATAAAGGTAAAATTTGCTCAATTTGAACCCAGTCTGCTGCCAGCCCTCTGATTTGGTGCAGGCACCATAGATGTCCGTGTGAACATGACCAGAGGTTGAGCACCAAGCAGAGAGAGTTAAGAATCACCATCATAAACAGAACATGAAAAAGATGATAAACATAAACATTTCAGTCAAATTTTAACTCTCTCATCACGAACAGACGCTATGGTGTTTTCTGAAGACATAACGCTTCAGTACAGTACGAATGAACGCTATCGCTAAAGGTTTCAGCCTTCACCAATTTTTCATGCAACAAGATATAGACAGTATTGTCAGCATTCTTTCGTTCGCCTGCACAGCAGTTTCGCAGCACACCATCACCCACTTTGCCTCAGTGGCTGATTGACCAGACCAACCCACATGACTTACTAATCTGCATAGAAACATGGCGTCTCCAACAAGTTTTTCTGGAATGTGTCGGAGCAAAGTCAAGCCCATCCGCAATGTTTTAGCATTCCTGAAGTTATTGAAATGCTACAAATGGAAGGTTCAGACACTGAAGAAGAGGATGACGAAGCTGATGAGAGTGATTCCAGTGAAGAATTTTGAGGAAAAAAGGAGGAAAACTGACACTGACTCATCTGTGGAGCTCAGTGATGATGACGGTGAGGGTGGGCCACTTTGCCACATGAGCGGAGCGTTTGCATGCCGCGAAAAACTGGGGATTTGGTGTGAGCAAGAGTTCATTGGCTTTCCTTTACACATCTGGCATGAAGATTTGAGTTTTTTCCGACTGCCTCCCTTTTTCTGGTACTTCTGGCCTTCGAGTGTCAGCTGAGTGCCACGCCCCCATTTTTGCATTATTCCAAGTTAGCTTGTGCATAGCAGGCGTGAGATTTATCTATCTTATTTAGTTTCCTGGAGTGTATCTACCTATTTTTCAACTCATTTAGTGTATTTACTGACTTTTTCTACTGAATGTGAAGCCATGGACCCACTGACTCTGTACAAGAGTGTTATGGTGCACCTGAAAAAACTGGACATTTTTTCAGCCTCAAGCATAAGAAATCATATGAAAGTGGGAAGTTTAAGTTTATTCTTTTGTATTCTACTAACACAGTTTATAGATAACACTTCCTCAAAATTTCGTTGAGTTATCTCTTGTTTTGTATTTTTGGTGATTTTTTTTTAACTAACCAGAACATATTGGCCCATCTACAGGGAAAAACAAGAGACAGAACTGTCTGTCCTGAGATAAAATAATAGAGGAGTCCTCACATACTTGGGTGTATGTATGTGTGTATGAGTAAGTCAGCAAGCACAGGTGTGTGTGTGTGTGTGTGTGTGTGTGTGTGTGTGTGTGTGTGTGTGTGTGTGTGTGTGTGTGTGTGTGTGCGTGCGCACATTCTGTGTGCACTGCCTATGACAAAATTTGATTTAATCTGTACAATGTTGAAAAGGGACTCCTTCAACATATAGAATTTAAAAGAAAAAAATAAGGAGGATAAAAAATTCATGGAAAAGAAAGCAATTGTGGGACACACGTGCGACACACCAACATGCCTCATCTCTCCGCCACCACCTCCCCACCCACTCCTCTCCAAGCATAAAACTCCAGCTGCACTGACACAATAAATGCTTTGGTTTTGAGTCTGAAACTTTGTCAGCTTTCAACATAAGCAGGACTCAGGCCTATATCACACTGCTGTAAGATTTTACAAAGCACTGTGTGGTTATGGGAACTGCATTGAAACATGTGGCACTGGTGTGTGAGAGGGCGTAATACCAGGTGGCACCCACAGTTTTCTGCTGGGGACTGTTAATGGTATCAGTTTTGTTTTTCTTTTAATAAGCAATGATTCCCTCCAGAATGGGACACCCAAGCAGGCTGCTCTGCTAATAACTGTTACTGGTTGTGGTCTGAGTAGGGGGGTGTCTTGCATACCATCTTAGATGACAAGCATTAATGAACACCGCTAAAGTCTCTAAGCAGCAGCCCTGCGTCTTCTCTGGGTTGGTAGGCAACCTTGAGACGACTTGATACTCTGTGGACCCTATGGTGATGGGGCTATGACTAATGATCCTGGGAAAGATTAGGGATGGTGAACATAGAATAATATGTGGCAAAAATGTCACTTAAAAGCACATCCACAATCATTTCTTACTTCCATTCTGAGCTAAATCATCAGTTCATGCAAACCCATGGAAAATACACAACACAAAACACACAGAAAAAAATGGACACTCATTTCCTTTCACGTACTCCATCTGAGAATGTACCTGTCTCCAAAATCACTTTCAAAAATTTGTCAGTATCTGTCTTATCTTGTTTTTGTTTTTCAATGAAAAAAAAAACAAAAAAAACCAAGATTCTTGTGAATAAAGCAAACATCCACCCAAAGGGAGAAAACTGTTCCTGACAAGCTGCACACAGACTCACTCACTTCAGGCCCTGCATCTGTTCATCCACTGCCTCTTCCGCTGCTGGCACCTTATCCTCTAAACGCCATTTGTCCTTGATTTTCCCCTGCAGTTTGTCCCGGTCAATCACATGCTTACAGCCCGTCAAGTGCAAGGGTCGGCGTTCCACAGCTGCAACACCTGGACAACGCACAGGTGTGAAATGTCTTTTCCTCTGAAGATGAAGTTTGATAACAGCCTATAAACTATGTTGTCCTCTGAGTATGTCTGAAGCTATATAGTGAGGCATGACCACTGACAATTAGCCATGGACCCATACTCTCAGTCTCTCCCTAAGAAACCCTTGGAGTTACCTGGCATTTGCTTAGAATGTGGGTATTTATAGTCACCAAAAGGGGTTCAGCTGGAAACCACCAATGAACAAAATAAACACACTGCTTCAATGAATGTCTGACCATGTATACTAAACACAATATCAATGAAAAAAAATGCTGAAATACTAATACAAGTTTAGGTGGGTATTGTGATTCAATGGCTATGGCAGTACCTTCTGATAAGGGATATTTACACATGCTGGCTCCTTGACTAAATAATCACTGTCATCAGCATACTGCCTAGTTAGTGATGTCCTGCCTATGCTGCATCAGAATAGGCACTACTGAACACAACTGTGGTGACCCAGCAGCAGAGCAGCATCTACTCTGGTGGGTTACCTACCATGACCTGATACTGACTGCTCCCTGAGGACGGAGGTGCTGGGGGGGCACCAGAGCAACACTAGCTGTTTATTGGGAAACAGAATCAAGAGAATGGGAGTAATACCATGTGGAAAAAGAAAAAGAAAATACATGAACACAATGGTAACACATATGTAATAAGTGTGACCATTTGCCAATAATCAAATAAGTAAAATAATTTTCTCATCGGTACTCGCATATTTGTTTTTTTCTTAGCATGGTCATTCACAAACACAGAAAGCAGCTTAATGAAATAATCTAGCCAAGTCTACATTACATATTCATTACTGTACCAATGTCTTGAAATAAGCCTATCTTACATTCTCACTACTGTACCAATCTTAGCAAAAGTCTACATTATATTCTCACTACTGTACCAATGTCTTGACATAAGTCTACATTACATTTTCACTACTGCACCAATGTCTTGACATAAGTCTACATTACATTTTCACTACTGTACCAATGTATTGACGTAAGTCTACATTACATTCTCACTACTGTACCAATGTCTTGACATAAGTCTACATTACATTTTCACTACTGCACCAATGTCTTGACATAAGTGTACAATACATTCTCACTACTGTACCAATGTATTGATGTAAGTCTGCATTACATACTCACTACTGTACCAATGTCTTGACATAAGTGTACACACTACATACTCACTACTGTACCAATGTCTTGACATAAGTGTACATTACATACTCACTACTGTACCATTGTCTTGACATAAGTGTACATTACATACTCACTACTGTACCAATGTCTTGACATAAGTGTACATTACATACTCACTACTGTACCAATGTCTTGACGTAAGTGTACATTACATACTCACTACTATACCGATGTCTTGACGTAAGTGTACATTACATACTCACTACTGTACCACTATCTTAACAATCCTCACAAATCAACCACCGCGGTGCAGTGGGTGCAGTGGTGTGGCCAGCCGTGGCCTAAGCAGTCACATGCTTGCACTGTGGGATGTGTTAGCCCTAACTAGCCGACCCTGAGCTGTGCAATACACTCTGATGGGAAGACTGGAAACCACACCCTGACGCACTGTCCAGTTCGGGACACATCTCTTTGAAAGTATTCCTCAAAACGTCCTGATCAGCTGTGCAGGTGTCTGAGTCTCATGGGCCTGGTTTTAAGCCTGGATATCATTATGATAAGAAGCATAAAGAAAACTCCACTAAACAAAGAACAAAGAAGCATACAGAGATAACATCTTTTCCCAGAAAGAACCAAATGTGCACACTGAGAAATCTGTTATAACCCTTTAAAGCACCAATTCACAATGATGACAATATTGATCTGTTAAAATGATAAAACACACAATATCAAGTGCTAGTGACTTAATGTGCTCTGCTCTCACTCAAAATCAAGTCCATCCCAACATCCTCCCTCATCACCAGTTACTCCCCTACAATACACAAACACAAGTGCGTCCACACACATACACTCAGTGCGCACATGCACCCATGCATGCACGCTCACATGTGTGCACATGCGCACACACACATACACACACACACACACACACACACACACACACACACACACACACACACACTTTACACTTGGGGAATTCTTGCAAAACAAAAATGTTGCTTTTTAATTTTATCTAAACTCCTAAAGATCTACTTCAGAGAAATACAGTTGTTCAGACTGAGTAACAGGATGGCAGCAAGATCAAAATCTCAAACAGAAGCTGAGAAACCATTACCACAAGACAGAATAATGAAATCTACACAAAGATCTGTATATGAAATGTTTCCCACTCACCACTTTCTAGCCCTTGCTGCAGACTTGGAAAACAGCCTCTTAATCTGCAAAGCGTTGCCACAGCAGATCTGAACATGGTGAATAGACCGACGCTAGATTCCTTGGGCTACTGATCCACAAAGACAAAGCGGTGAAATCTGTGGGGGATAAAACACAAAGTATTAACGCTTTGAGTTTGGCTGCCAAGGCAATTAGCTTATCACCTGGCATAGTAAAATACTATGATAGCAGTCACTGATTCAGGTTTTATTGCTTGTCCTGATGCTGAACTCCAAATGGAACTGCATCGCTTTATTCAAGTGAACCACAATTTTCTTTGTGGTTGCCCTTCAGAAAAAAAAAGGTCATAATCATATATACTCAAATACGTATTCTTAATGTTACTGCAACAGACCATTTGACAGAGTGGTCTTTCATTTTAATGTGTTTTACCGTAGCTACCTGACTACACTGGAGATGTCAGTTTTTAAAGACTGGAGAAACAAATCTACAAGAAGACAAGCTCTGATCAGTTACAAACTTTTTGAGTATATATACACAGTTTGTGTCTAGTAAGTGAGTTCAGCAGTATTCAGTAAGGTGCAAAGATTCCACCTACAAACAAGATGTTACGACAATTTACCATACTTTACCTGCTGTCGTGGCGCAGTTATAAGCACAACAGACTTGCAGGCAGTGGAACTGAATCTTATTGGAAGCATTTATTTGTGGGATTTCTGATGACTTTTGTCCCGAGCCAAGAGTGCTATGGGCTTAAACTGGAAGATTGGAACCACACAGTCCCAGTTTCATTTACATACGTGATGTGTCTTTGAGTGTTGCTCAAATTTCCTGACCAACAATGCAGGTGTGTCTACCTCTCAGGCCTGGTTGACACCAGGACATGTTATGAAAGTAAAGGTAGAGCACAGCCTTTTCAGACCTTAATCATGTTAATGGATCCATAGCATCGTCTTCAACCTCACTGATCAACATAAGAATCTAAAATTCTATTCCAAGGGCTTTATGCCCTGTGCTCATGACGAATTCAGTTTCAACTTCCTCCCCATTTTTACGTTCATGCTGACTCGAATCAAAGTTGTTAGCATCTGATTCTGAAGTTCATGAGGACAAACATTGGATGAATGATATAGCACCCCTGGAGAAGAGCACATACTCAGGCTTCATCTATGATCAAGAAATGATTGTCTTCTCAAGGAGGCTTAGTAGCGTGTGTCCTGGTGCATGCTGGATCAGAACAGGCATCACTGACCACCAAAGTGAGTTGGCAGCAGTACAGTGTCTTCTCTGATAGGTTGCACCATGGTGACTGTGGGTGCTGGGGACTGCCATCTTTTAGGGAAGGTGGCATGAGAGAGACAAGGAAACAATGCCACTGACGGGGCACAGAATGAGGTGGTAAAAAACAAAAAGTCACCCCATTCTCAGTTCTTTCAAAACATGTAAATGTGCGTTGTTTTTTGTTTTGCTTTTTTGTTGGGTTTTTTTTTTTTTTTTTTTATCCAATGCACTGATTGCCTCATTCTAAAATGGGTATGATAAAATTTTGGACAACCTTAGTAATGCAAAAAAAAAAAAGTAACACAAACATGTATATTTATTTCAGACTGTCAGTGATCAATGGGAGGCACTTTTGTTTGAATGTTAATGACCTCATGGGTTGAATTTTTCACAAATATGTCAGATGTTCACAAATGGGGATTATATCAGAAAATGGGTGAAAAATAGAATTAACACTGTAAGTTTTTTTTTTCTTCAGCTGTTTGTTCTTGTGTCTACTGTTGTTGTTGCTGTGACTGTTGTTTTCACTGACCACCACTTTCATAAACCGTCATTTCTTGTGCTTTCACACCAGTGATACTCCAGTGCGAGTTCCAGTTAATTTAAAGTCAACCGTCAATGGTACTATTATTTCAATAGTTGTCAATTTTAACGGGTGCACTTACTATTGCGAATTCTATCTATCATACACCGAGTCACACATTTATGTACACATAATTACACAGTGATACACACACCGACGATCGAGGGTGATACACACACGACACTTCCGATAGATATACGCAGTTAATCCGCATTCCAGAAGCCCATTTGCAGGAGAAATTATCCAGTCAAATGTAACTTCTTTTCTTTCAAGCATTAAAAGAATGAAAATGCCGGTGTGCGGAAAGATGTGAATGTGTTCAACTTATTCCTTACCAAAAATCGTGGAGGTCAGACATGGTTTGTTAAGCATTATCTCCCTTGATCCAGGGATGAGGGGGAGTGGGCAAATGAATGCGTCTCGTTGTTTCGTTTGTTTCTGCCCCACTACACTGTGTATGTAAAGCCTGAGAGCCTACTCAGAAAGTTTGAGTAAATTTTTGGTAAAGGTTTGCAAAACAATGCAAGTAAAGCAAGAATGTATAAATTTCGTCTATATTCACTCGGCTTCAGGTGCCCGGTCCATTATAACCCCCTCATTTCATGTTCTTCCATCCTACCCCCTCCCCTTTGCCTTTCTGTCACTTTCTGTCTGCGCCCCCACTACACATCAAAAGATTCAACTAAAGTGAGAGAGAAAATGTACATGGTTGTGCTGGAGATTGGGGCAATCAGGACTCACTACTGCAATGACAGAGAAGGGAAATTGGGGTCAAAGAACAGCAGCAAGATTCGTCAAGAGTGACTACAGGTCCAGAGACTCGGGTGCGTCACGCGAATGCTGACGGTTATTTAGTTACTATCCCTCCAAGTGCGCAGGAAACAACAAAGACTAGTCACCTTCTGTAACATCATTGAAAGACTTCTTCCAGCACTGCGCCCAGAGAAATTTTTAACACCAATGAAGGAAAAAAAAAAAAAAAAAAAAATCCGTCCAAAAATTTTCATTGGTTCGTGACAAACAACATCGTCACAAAATTCACATCAATCAACAGCCGTGAATATGTAGTCCCAGAGTCGAGCACTGAGCAGTGCCAGCGCTCCTTCTTCGTGCAGACCGTAATGGACTGGAATGCACTGAGCGAGCAAGTCATCCAGGCAGCCTCTGTCGCAGCGTTCTTTGCAGCAATCAGCAGTCACTTTGTTGCCATCCTTGCACTAAATTGCAACAGAAATGATTTTAACCATACAGTTGAATCTTAGAATAAGATCCTGATCCTGATAGCCAAGGTGGATGCAGCACCGCAACAGGCTCCCATTGAGCTGAACTCGGGGATGGCCGTTGGGGCATCAATTTCATTGGGTCGGAACGATTTTTAAAAAGGAAATACACCAAAAATTTTAAAATAAGTGTTTCTCTACTGAAGAGGGCCGCTCTCTCTTTTCCCGTTGCTATTTATAACCTAGGAAGATTCCAGCAACGTGCTAGTCCTGATCCTAATGGGGCGGTAGGTAGTGGGGAGGTGAAAAGCTAGGGGCAACAAAACCCTCACTGGAGTGAAAGTGGGGGCGGGGGGGGGGTAGGCGACGGGAATGACTAATTGCAAATATTCATTTGTTATATTTTGAACAACAGAAGACAGGGGACAGAGAAGAACCAGGAAGCAACGGGGCCGGAGTGGAGTAGGGGGTTGGGGCTAGGGAAGAGGTAGGTTTAAGACACACGAAAGACATGAGTGAAGGGCTGACGGGGCCAAATCTTATGACTTAAATTGTGAAAAGTCACCTGACAACTGCCGCGAGAGGAGTGGATGGGATGGTGAGAGTAGGAGGAGACAATCATGCATGCCCCCAAACATTCTGCTGCTGAAAACAAAGCAAAATCTGAAATGTCGGTGTCTAGGATGATGTAGGGTTTTGTTTGTTTGTTCAGTGGTTTGTTTCTTTGTTTATTTGTATGAAGTCATGTTTTTGTTTGTTTATTCAGTGGTTTGTTTCTTTGTTTGTTTTGTATGAAGTCATGTCTACGATGATGTAGGGTTTTTGTTGTTGTTGTTGTGTTGTTGTTGTTCTTCTTCTTCTTCTTCTTCTTCTTCTTCTTCTTCTTTCTTCTTCTTCTTCTTCTTTCTTTCATTTTTTTGTTTGTTTGTTTGTTTGTTGGTGTTTTTGTTTGTTTGTTTTTTTGCTTGTGTGTGTGTGTGTGTGTGTGTGTGTGTGTGTGTGTGTGTGTGTGTGTGTGTTTATGAAATCAATTTACTGCGGTACTTCTAACAGATAGCAGTATTCTACATTTAGCCTACATGCACCGATCACACACACACACACACACACACACACACACACACACACACGCAAACGCGCGCGCGCGCACGCGCACACACACACACACACACACACACACACACACACACACACACACACACACACACACACACACACAGAGGGTGAGTCCACTTAAATGTTGGCGGTTTTTGTAATTATATGTATACACTAACACCTGCACACACACATACAGATATGCACTCACACTCGCACATATGTAAACACACACACTCTCTCTCTCTCTCTCTCTCTCTCTCTCTCTCTCTCTCTCTCTCTCTCTCTCTCTCTCTCTCTCTCTCATATACATTTTTTTGTGAAAGTAAATGTAAATGAAACTACTACTACTACTACTACTCTACAGAGAGAGAGAGAGAGAGAGAGAGAAGACGCGGGAGTGGGGGGGGGGGGGGGGGGGGGGGGGGGGGGGGGGGGGGGGGGGGGGGGGGGGGGGGGGGGGGGGGGGGGGGGGGGGGGGGGGGGGGTGGGGGGGGGGGGGGGGGGGGGGGGGGGGGGGAAGGTCACAGTTTACGCATGTTTTGAAAACAATCAAATAGAAAAACCCCGAGGTATACAAAAACCAGCCAAGAAAATATGAAGACAATAGATTTTGAAGCACAAAGAAAATGAATAAAATATCAAGCTCGGATGAAGAAAAGGAGAGGGGGGGGGGGGGGGGGTGAAAACAATCAAATAGAAAACCCCGAGGTATACAAAAAACCAGCCAAGAAAATATGAAGACAATAGATTTTGAAGCACAAAGAAAATGAATAAAATATCAAGCTCGGATGAAGAAAAGGAGAGGGGGGGGGGGGGGGAATAAATAACATATGGATGAATCAGTCACTATCGGGCGTATGTCAGGTTGATAACAAGTCCACTTCCTCCCAGTAGTCAATAGCTACTCCAGAAAGAGAGAGAGAGAGAGAGAGAGGGGGAGGGGGAGAAGAGGGAGAGAGAGAGAGAGAGAGAGAGAGAGAGAGAGAGAGAGAGAGAGAGAGACAGACAGACAGACAGACAGACAGAGTAGTGTATGAATACAAGTATAAAGACACGATGACAAGAAACAAGAGTAAACACACACACACACACACACACACACACACACACACACACACACACACACACACACACACACATTGAAAAACTGCATGAGTGAAGGTCAAGGAAGCATTTGATTTTCAACCGTTGATAGACTTTCTGTGAAATTCTTTTGCTTTCTGTCAAATTCTTTTGCACACAGAGTTTAGATGAGAGTGCTAACTAATATTCTTATCAACTGTTATTCCTAGCACTTTATATTCAACAGGTTAACCT